>JAGSMP010000011.1:13262500-13503322 GCA_029286625.1 Parnassius orleans | reverse complement strand
AGTCATAGGTTCGAATCCACCATTCGACTATTACTGTCGTGAACCTTTAGGAGCAAGGAACCTTTGTTTCGGTGTAGTGAGTTTTATAGCTTATAGGACATGCCGGGCTTTTGACTTTTTGTGTTTTTGTTATAAGTATCTTATATACTTTCATATGCATTTAGTAAAAAGCTGTTATCTTGACTTGTAATGTCAGACACTTCAATTTTATTTATTTGTATAGATAGATTATAAATAATACTTATTGAGTCACTCTTATTTTTCATTTACCACTGGTTCAGAAAATACCTCTGTCCTGGGAAGAACCAGCAAGACACCTAGCGAGATCTTCTGTTTTTTGAAAAAAAGAAAGAACAGTTTACAATCATATATCATATAACTATCCTTGTATAAATACGATTAACAACCGAAAACTTTTTTTAATACAGTTTTTAAACTTGACGGAGGACAAATTTTGATATATTTTCGGGGATTTCGTTGTAAAAAGGCATACATAGCCTATAGAATGAATTATGTACTGACTGTTGTGTGTAATGTAGTATATGAGCTCAATATCAGTTGGGAACTTCAAAAACTAATAACATAAAGTTTATTGTGTATTTAGGATTATTTAGGCCTTTCTTCATTAACCTTACATACGCAAAAGACACTAGGTTTTTAAAATTTAAGTGTTGGTCTAACAAACGTGGAAACTCAGGAGCACCTTTAATTTCGTAGTGTGCAAGCAAACCGAGTTGAATCTTCAGTTTCGGTATATTTTAATTGGAAATTTTATCTAATTTGACGTGTGCTCAAAATCACGTTCAAAATATTTAAAGAAGGGAAACAACGCAAGTTACTGTCTATGAAATTGAGATACCTTTCTAAGGCATGAACTACACTAAATCTTTGCCCTCAGGAGTGAAACGCAAATGTAGGATTATCACAGAACACAAAAAATAAATAATTTTGGTGGACATCCAGTCCATCAGGTGGACTGTGTGCTTATTTGTCACACTTCTTTAAAACATTTGTTGTTATCTACTACAATACTCAATTTCTATTTAATTTAACAATCCTATTATGAAGATTGAAACGTGTGGAATTAATCAGTTAACATTATTGTACTTGATGTCTGTCTCTAGAATAGAGCAAAGATTATTATTATACAATATACATACTTATATAATATTTAATCAAGCGCCCATGATTAATATAATCACACTGTCTATCTTAAATAAACAATAACTCAACTATGTATTGTTCCGCTTGTGTTTATGATAATACGCGACGAATGAGTTGAAAGATTTAATTTAGTTAGAGCTGCAATAGCTTTGTTTTATTGATACGAGATTAATCGTTCATGATTACATTTCAGAATCAATTACATTCAGACTTTTTAAAGCATCCACTCGTGCTAATCTGCTTTTATCGTATATCTAATACTAAAGCTCATGCCTTGCTTCTTGTTTTTAACTATTTTTTATAATTAAGACCAAATGTATACAACAAGAATAGCAAATAAATTGAATTGAATTGAATTGAAAATGTTAATAGTAAACATTTACACGCCTTGTCATAATTTATAATATTAAATTGATATCCGTTATTAGTTATGTATGTGTATTATGTTTGTAATCTGAAATTAATGTTGAATATCTAATAAAACTATTAAAAAGGAAAATCAACAGTTTGCGACAATAAAAATCAAATGTTCCCGTTGAAAAATCGTCCCGTCGACAATTTTGTAAGAAGCAAGGAAAAATCTGAAAATTATTAATTTGTGATTTAATCTCTTTTTTTTTTTGGATTACAAACTTACATATTATTTGCAGTTGGGGCATCGACCGTGATGTAGACAGATAAATGGGAAAACATTTTTTTTCTACTGAAAACTTGTTTGTCTTTTAATCCGACACATTTCCGTTAGAGCAATATTAGGTGCTTACCTTACCTACATAATATTATAACCTACATACATGATTATGTTTACCTATACGGAACCTTCAGGGCATGAGTCCTACTCGCACTTTGCGGGTTTTTATTTTGAAATGATGATTAACTATTAGTTATGCAATTGTTTGTTTTAGGTTGTCGCCCGATGAACGCAATCCGCAACGATGCATATGTGGATGTGGTTTGGCTACGACCTTGGCGAGTTCCTGTTCCCCGGTTTGGAGGTCAGCTCGCGCTGGGCCTTCGCCCTTAGCTGGATTGTGCTCTTTTTTGTCGCTTTTCTGTTTGAGGGCTCCAAGGTTGGTTTTGCTGTATTTTCAGATTACTTTATATGTTTTTAGAGTATGTGTTATAAGATTACTAAGATTAGGGTCCGTATGTTGATGGCGTAAGAGAATCTATCAGCCCATTTCATCCCGTGGGTGTATGGGAACTGTCAGAAATATCTAATTGCTTTATTAATTTACCCCAGACGTAAAATAACCAAACCAACGACGGGGAGTAGCGTGAAAGTTAGCAGTCGTCTGGTACTGCGATGAAGACATTTTGCCTAAGACGGGAGAGCCATCTTTTTGGGCTTTTACGAGCTGGAAGTTCATACGAACCATATTTCTAAATGCCCTTCTAGAAGTGTATGTTGTTGAGGCTCTAATGACCGCCTCCAATAATGCCTAACTCATATCTCATTGACTTTAAGGCGGAGTAGAGGGGGGGGGGGATCACCAACCACAGACGGACGGACGTAAATGGAATTATGTTTGGGATGCTGTCAATCAATAACGAAGTTGTGCTACAGGTACTGGCGATTACGTGCAAAGATGACGTTTCTGTTTAAGGTATACCTCGCGAAGGTGCAGCGTGAAGCGCACAAGAGGCTGAACCCTCATAGATCGGACGAGAGGAGGAACTTACTATGTGATAGGTATTTATCTATTTTTATTTTTCTCTTTTTTTTCCCTCAGCCCGTAAGAGTCAAATACCGGACATGGGCCTCCTCCCCCTTTTGCAGGGAGGTTTTGTCTTATACGTCACGCTTGGCTGGCGGCTTGACGATCGCAGTATCACTTCTTTAAAATCGTTGTGATTTGAAACTCGATGAAACGAAAAAGCGACACTAAAAAGAGACAAACATATACATCTATAGGATTTAGCCTGCGAAAGAATGAGATAGAATACAGTATTTCCCATAGATTTAGTAACTAGTCTTTGCGTTGTAGCATGGTGCGGGTGACAGCTTACACTTTTGGCGTGTCTAGAGATGGAACTTTGTTAAATCGATTTAAAAAAGGCGATTAACGATACACAAAGCAAAGCAAAAATTATCGATTAGCTATCGATATAAAAATTAAAAGCGAAACATATATTTCTTTATAAACTACAATGCATGTAAAATTAAGTTACAAGTTTAATACAAATTATGACATAATAGTTACATAATAGCTGTTCCCGGACCTCGCCCGCTTGGTATTTATTACGATTGGATTTCATGGGTTTTAATTTTTTGCGCGGAATCCTAATTTTTTTCTAAAATAAAATTAGCCTGTGTTACTCCTTATAACATCAGCTATCTGTCAGTGCCAGCTATAAGCCGGAACAAACAGACAGTAAGACAAACATTTAAAAAATTGTTTTTGTCTTTTTGTTATAAATACCGTATATACTTTCATATGTATTTAGTAAAAGGCTGTTATTTTGATATTACAAACAGACACTTCAATGTATAGATTATACTATGTATTAATTTGAAAATAAAAATCATCTTCTATTTCATGTTGATTGCAACATTCATATTGACATTTAAACTACACCGGCAGCTTTTCAAGGTGCAGTGCTTTTGCTATATGTGTATTAGTTTTGCCAGGTCCAATGGGCCAAATATTGGGACGGAAGGTAAAATAATCGAGAATTTGGTTTATAAATCTAATGAAATAAAAATAAAAAATTGGTTTTTGTAGCCATTTTGGTCGCCATGAGTTATGATAAAGTCTTTTGACACGATGTAATTTGCTTTATAATTATTTTTTTGCCTGAGCTGACCAACTTTTTATTTATGTACACATCATAACACGCATATCATTTTTAAGAACAGCATTTCTTTCACTGAATTATTATTTATATTAACAATTTTTAAAGTTTATGTGTGAACTAAGTGGTAGGACCCTATTTCTGTCTGGGAGGTCGTCTGGGTAGGTATTACCCTCTTACCTAGTACCGGTATAAATACAGGCTGTAAGGCATTCCATCTCAGTCCGTATAGGTAACAATGACCTTCTTAGTTTGAAGTTAGCTGCAAGTTTCCATGGGCTGCAGTAGCCACTTACGATAGGCAGGTTGACTGCAAGTGCGTTGGATACTTCAGTTTTATAAAAATATTGTAACTAATAAATCCTAATAAATTTAACTTTTTTTATAACATGTATTTTCGGAATGTCGAGAGTATTCTGAATTACACCTTTTATTTGATCGCAGACACGATATTTCAATATTTATTTAATTAGTATAGCCATTCAGCGAGGAAACGCGTTCTTGGCACAATACCACAAGAAGCAGGACTGTATGATAATTTAAGTTTTTAGTTTGTTTTTCTTATATAAAGTTTTTTGAAATATTAAAAATACAAACAATAGTATTGTTGCGCGCCACTATTAATGTCTTACATATGGCAACACTAGTTACCACTAGCGCCCTCTAGTATCAGTAGCAGAACTAGGAGTCAAGATCCTTCTAGAAATTTCAGGACCGATATGTACTCCAACATTCTATATGTTTCTACAGTAGCAGCTTTTCAAGGTACGAGTGCTAGCGCCTTTGCTATATGTGTATTAGTTTTGCCAGGTCCAATGGGCCAAATATTGGGACGGAAGGTAAAAATAATCAAGAATTTGGTTTATAAATCTAATGAAATAAAAATAACAAATTGGTTTTTTGTAGCCATTTTGACCGCCATGAGTTATGATAAAGTCTTTTTGACACAATGTGTAATTTGCTTTATAATTATTTTTTTTGCCTGAGCTGACCAACGATTAATTTATCGTCCATGCATCGGAAACACTGCATATTTGTCTATGTGAGTTTTGTTTCTGTAAATCAGAATTTGTTGAACGATTAGTTCCAATTCCAATACATATTTACGTGATTTTTATTTCAAAACCGATTTTTGATAGTCTGTGGTTGTTCGTTATGGCGTGGCTTAGTTTAGCGTGGCACATCACTGTATTAAGTGGGCGGTACCCATCCATGAAATACAACAATATCTGTATGACAGTTTATCTAAAAAAATACGAAACTTCATAGGTGTAAGCTGTCACCTATAACGCAAAGACTATAACTTACATTAGAATAGATTGGCAATGCAAAAGACTAAGAGCATAATTTACGCGTATGTTAGAGCGAGAAAGATAGACTAGACCATTCACGTATACGCTATCAGCCTGGTGTCATTCGTGAACAAAACAAATCCCGTTTGTACTTGTAAAATCGCAGGTTTTAAAGTGAAAAGTTATACATTTTACTCGTAGGTATGATTGAAATGTGTAGCTGTCTAAATGCTGTCTTTTAGAGCAGGTACAAACAATTTGTACTTCAATAGATAGGAAATATTATCACATTTTATAATAATAATCATCTCAATGCAAAGCAATTGAATTTAAAATAATTACAAATACATGAAATTCTGCTAATTTTAACCTCACTTTTGTAGAGATTGACATTATCGATAATATCTTATCGAAATGTTCTTAACAAGCGTAGATGTATGCTTGCATGCAGCCTTATTCAACTTAGTAATATTTATTAAAAATTTTAGGTTATCGTAGTTAAATATTCTTCTAAACGTATGAAAAATTATTTTTTAATAGAATTAGGGTGACAAACGAACACACAGTTCACCTGATAGTAAGTGGATGCTGTCACAGATTTTCACAAAATATTAATATTCGACAAAAATGGTTGAAAATTATAAATAGAGAAGAATTGGTTCCCAAAAGAAAATAGTCGACTATATGCAGCAAGTACTTTGAAGTAAAATGTTTTCTCATAGAGGTGCCCACTGTGTAGTGGCGGTGTAAGAATATATCCACTACCTCATATCATCCCGTGGGTGTCGTAAGAGGTGACAGAGGAAACAAATCAGAAGATGGGCAGCAGCGGCTTCCTTATAACGACAAAAAAAACGTGTGTATGTACTTATGTACGCACGTTATACTTCTTTAGCGTAACAAAACAAAAATAACTACCTTAAATATATTTATCAGTTCCCACGAAAACTTGAGAGACAGTTACCCACTGAAGTTGTCGCTTTGAGGTGTCAGTGTGCGTGCGCATCGTAACAATTTCATGGTGTCGTTTTTAGCTGTCGGTGTGCGCGCGCATCGTAAAAAATTCACTTTCATTATTTTTCCCAAACGCCCTAAAAGAAGTATAACAAAAATACAAAGCTGCGGTTGTTAACCCGCTTGCCAAGCGTAGCAACTATGGGCAATCTATGGGGGATGCCTATGTTCAGCAGTGGAATTTAATAGGCTGTAACAGTAAAATAGAGGTGCATTAAGGGAAAAACTATAACACATCAAACCATAAAGACATTAATAAAATTACATATTATTGAAGCTTATTTTATTATAAGAATCTTATAATTTATTTATTATAGTTATGTACCTGAATAGCAATAGGTATCTGAATATGTTTCACAATATTCTAAAAATTGACATCATAGTCTTGTTTAATACCTTTTTAGTACCTATACATTTCCTATCGCAATTTGGTTTTACTTACTAACTTTTTATTTATGTACACATCATAACACGCATATCATTTTTTAAGAACAGCGTTTCTTTCAGTGAATTATTATTTATATTAACAATTTTTAAAGTTTATGTATGAACTAAGTGGTACGGACACCAATTCTGTCTGGGAGGTCGTCTGGGTAGGTATTACCCTCTTACCTAGTACCGGTATAAATACAGGCTGTAAGGCATTCCACCTCAGTCCGTATAGGTAACAACGACCTTCTTAGTTTGAAGTTAGCTGCAAGTTTCCATGGGCTGCAGTAGCCACTTACCATCGTCAGGTTGACTGTAAGTGCGTTGGATACTTCAGTTTTATAAAAATATTTTAACTAATAAATCCTAATAAATTTAACATTTTTTATAACATGTATTTTCGGAATGTCGAGAATATTCTGAATTACACCTTTTATTGGATCGCAGACACGATATTTCAATATTTATTTAATTAGTATAGGCATTCAGCGAGGAAACGCATCCAGCGTTCTTGGCACAATACCACAAGGAGCAGGACTGTATGATAATTTAAGTTTTTAGTTTGTTTTTCTTATATATAGTTTTTTTAAATATTAAAAAAATACAAACAATAGTATGTATTTCAATGTTTCATTATGTCTACAATAAGCCGCCATGTTAGTTTTTATGTGACTTCATGCAGCTTAAAACCCGCGAAAGGGCACAATACTTTTAAAGATATCTAATTTGTCAATTTACGATGAGTAGTTTAGAAGATCTGAGGGAACAGATGAACATACATACATACATACATACATACATAGCGTTCTATGATTGTAACTGTCGACGCCAGGTAGTCGACAGTCGACCCTATTGCATTTATTATAAGGCGCTTAATATTATGTTTATTGTATAGAGCCATACATTATCGTACATTCAACCAATCACACAACACAAATACTCGCCATTCATTCCCCACACCCCTGTGACACTCATATTCATTCTCACATTCCCATTTTGATTTCCAACCAAACAAGACACAAGCACAACAACAACAATAATATAGTTGTAAATCTGTAAATTCAGACGAATAAATCTTTTAGAAGATCTACGATTTCTTTCTTTTGTTCTACGCGAACAGTAACCATCCTTTTGGCTTATTCGTAGTTGGGTGAAACTATTCAATTACATTATTTGCGTCAAATCAGAAGATACGAATATACTGCAATCGGTATCGATAATTATAGTTGAGACAGGCAATGCATGGTGTAGCACTATTTGTCACCCACACATGCACATGACACGCACACTTGTGTATTTTGATTTTGGTCTCGCCCTAATCACTTCATTGCCAATCTATACTATACTATATCTATGGTATTTCCTATTATCTCGGTCTCCTTTTCTGAAGGTTTCGCTTCTACCGCGTGTGAACTGCACACATGTTTTTTTTTACTATTATAAACCAGTGCTTGACTTCTATCCTACCACCCACCCATGGTAAGTGGTGATGCAGCCGAAGATGGTAATGCGCACTGACATAGCTTAATAAAAGCCTATTTAAATTAAACTAATTTTACGGATTTTCTACCGACTTTAAAAAGGAGCGGTACTCAATTCGACTGTATGTTTTTTTCTTTTTAATGTGTTACCTCATAACTTTTTTCTGGGTGAACCGATTTCGATGATTCTTTTATTATTTGAAAGCTGGTGCTTCTCATGTGGTCCCATATAAGTTTGATCAAGGTTTGACCAATAGTTTTTGAGTTATTCTTAATAATTTATATTGAAGTCGGTTGTACAATTTTTTTAATTTTTAATTATTTATGTGTGTTACCTCATAACTTTTTTCTGGGTGAACAGATTTCGATGATTCTTTTTTTATTTGAAAGCTGGTGCTTCTTGTGTGGTCCCATATATATTTCATCAAGGTCTGACCAATAGTTTTTGAATTATTCTTAATAATTTATATTATAGTCGGTTGTACAAAATTTTTAATTTTAAATTATGTCCGAACAAATAGCTGACATTTTTATTAAATTAGATAAGTGGTAAAATGTTTCGAACAAACCTTTTTTGGTTTGCAATTTTACTTTTTATTCTATCTTTTAAAGTTCTGGTGCAAATCGATTTTTAACATTGTTTTTTACACCATTTTACAATAAAACTACGAGTGTGAAAGGATAAGGTGATAAGAAGATTTTAGGTGAAATTAATGGCCCTTTAAGTTTTATTTTACACGATTTCCCTTATCATTATCACGCATAGTTTTCAAGGTAATAGCAAAAAAACGAGTTTAAAGTGGTTTTTTGATTATTGAACTACTTGCCCAAAGTTTTTTTAGTTCTACACAGACGGACTAGCGGGTGAAAGCTACCGTTACCGTTGCTGAACATAGGCATCGCCCATAGATTGCATAATAGAGGGGGATTTGCCATAGTTGCGCTGCTGTCCATCTCCTGATTTGTTTCCCTCTGTCGCCTCTTATACACCCACGGGATGATATGGGGTAGTGGATATTATTACATCGCCACTACATGGCAATACCGCCACTAAACGATGAAAGCTAGTCCTAAGTAAATTTGATATAGTAGTCATGTCCACCGAAACGCGGGGCCGTCATTTGCATTTATCATGTCGGTTAATGCTCCACGTAGAGTTTAAATTTATCCCATACTTTGTTTAAGTTGATAATGTAGTCTAACTGACCATTGTATAACTAACCATTGTACTGGCAGTTTTGACGTGACAACGTCTTATAAATTGGTTTGCCGGGTGACACTTCAAGAAACTGCGTTACGCTCCGCTCGTTATGCGCTCACAATGAGAGCGAGTGAGAGGCACGCGTCCCTTCCACTCGGGCATGGTTAGCCCGCCTAAGAGCGAGAGAGACAGACATAATAAAATTATTTTACCACTCAAAGTCGTTGTCACGTAAAACTTTCGCCCGTATACCGACTTTACAGGCAACCAATTTTTTCAACACCATGATTAGAGGATTCATGATTAATATTTTAATACGGTTTCACGAGGAGTATTTTTTAAGTTTTTTTTTTTTATGGAAGAGGAGGCGAATGAGCAATACGGCTTACCTGATGAAATAATTGTTTTGGTTACTTTACTTAAGGTTTTAATATAAATATAGACTCCATCTATCTCTACCTTTGTATTAAAAGTAAGGTGAAAGTTACAGCCTATTTTACGTCCTCGACAAAGTTACGGCTCGACAAAGGCCACCTCTCATTTGTGAAAGGATTATTAGAGCAATTAGTCCGCTTGCGTTTAGAAGTTTTTTTGAGTTTCCCGATAAAACTGCGACTTTGGACAAAGAGCTTGTCCGCAGATTTGCTGTGATTTTGCAAGCCATAATATCTGGAGAGGTAATCGATGTCACCAAATTCAAAGATTTTACATATAAGACAGCCCAAAGGTACGTGGAATTATATGGTTGGTACTACATGTCATCGACCGTTCATAAGTTGTTGATTCATGGAGCAGGTATCATCGAACGCAATGCAATTGTGCCAATTGGGAGCCTATCAGAAGAAGCTTCAGAAGCTCGGAACAAAGATAAAGATTTTAGGAGGTTTCTTGAACATCATTCCCGGAAAAAGAGTAGAAAATCTTCTAACGAAGATATCCTTAATATGCTTAGCCTAATTTCCGATCCTTATATTAGCACAAGAAGACCTCATATGGATGCCAAAAAAAAGCAGTCACTATTCAGTGAGACTTTAGACTTAATAGAGATTCAGGAAACTCAAATTGAATTTTTGGATATGACCAACATAGAGTCAGATTCGGAATCGGATTCCGATGAAAGCGATAAAGAAAATTAGGCTATGGTAGGGTGAGTTTAATTTCTTTTTATAACTTTTATTTTGTAAACATATTTTGATTTATTTTCGAACATACAAAACAACATGTGTATAACAATTTCTGTTGTCTTTCTTATTATAACGTAAATAAATAATATTTTTTAATATAAAAATCATTATTAATTAATGTGTTCTAAAAAGATCTGATTACGACTCATTAGTAGTACGAGCAAACACTAATGGTTTTATTATTGCTTTTTGTTTAGTTCTTAGAAGACCTCAGTAGAATCAAAGATTAACATCGGATGAGGGGTGGTTTGATGTTGTAATAAACCTTTCTTCTGACATATTTTAAGCAAAAAAAACCTTATCAGTTATCTTTCTGCATTTAAAACAAGTTCGAAAAATAAGAAACTTTATTTTTTATTTTGACGATTTTTTGAAAAAAAAAGTGCAGTATTTCCCGTATTATGAAGTATGTCAAAAAATCATAAATAATTAGTACTATAACCCCCTGTAAGGATATAACGCGCAATTTTGCGATTCCAGGGTTATACTGATTTTTCGTTTCTGCTCCATACATTTATTTCATTTTTATCGAAAAAAAAATAAGTCCTCAGTTTTTAAGCCAAATTACTTCGTGTGACATTTTTGACCATACTAATACTGAACAGAAGCCATTTCAGGCTTAAAAAACGACACTTAAAACTTAAAAGCTCTAACTAAGTCTTCGAAACGCGATTTTAGATTCGGTGTGCGCCGTCACAAAGGAAAAAGCAAAAGCTTTAAATTTTATTTGAGACAGCAAAATAAAATACTCGCTGAACTGAAAAGTTTTGTTTTTTATAAATTTGATATTTTTTTCATTAATTTAAAGAAAACTCCGTCTTAAAAAATTACGATATGGCAACGTAGAGATACCAAGACGGATATCTCAATTTCGTTGTGTAATAAATATTTCCCCGCGTCTTCGCTCGCGTGAAATTTATTACGATTGGATTTCATGTGTTTTAATATTTTTGCGCGGAACTCTAATTATTTTTCTAAAATAAAAGTAGCCTAAGTTACTCTTAATTACATCAGCTATTTGCTAATGAAAGTCCCGTCAAAATCGGTCCAGCCGTTTCGGAGATTAGCCGGAACAAACAGACAGACAGACAAAAATTTTAATAATTGTTTTTTGTTATAAGGACCGTATATACTTTCATATGCATTTAGTAAAAAGTTGTTATTTTCACATTACAAACAGACACCTCAATTTTATTTATTTGTATAGATGATTAAATAGGTGTAGCGACTGTTGGTATTAAGATTGATCATTACTATTGAAGGTTCTTAGTAGAATGGTACTAAAAATTTAAGTGGAGTGCTTAAAGTAAAAATGCGTGGAAAGGCGTACGAACGACATTGACATAGTTTGTGCTGGTGACCCGGTGAATTGGAATTTATTACAACCGGTGAATGGTAGATTATACAGATTATTGACCGAATCGTAATTCTGGATTGCAATGTCATGGTATTATTCAAACACGTGGCTTCCGTGCGCTCAGTGATTTTATTGATATCGGGCTGCGAGTTCGAATCCATTAAGGAAATATAATTTTTATGGGCGACAAATATAATTGTTCCTGGTATGGATGTATTTCCTTGTGCAATTTGTGTATTTAAACGCCTCCAAGATACGGAAACTTTCTTAAGAAATTAATTTATTGTTTCTTTTTTAGTATGAAAGAAATAAAAATCATTTTAAAATTACCTATTTTTGTTAGAATTATATGGACACATAGTAATTTATGCTTGAATTATGTACTTATCTTTTCTAGCGTGGTAGAGGCAGAGCCACGCTGCAGCTTTATTAATAATATTGATTCACTCGACCGGGGAAGGACCAAGGCCAAGCTCTTACACATGTGTGTGTGCAATGGACATGATGAAGTAGGGAGCGGCCAACGCTCCGCTCCGTGTGTTATATCGGAGCTGTTTTATACTATATAGCGCCGTAACTTCGGAATTTTGATAGCGCGATTTAGGCTTCGGTGTGTTTCATTGTGGCACGACGACAGCGCCGCCACATCCCTGTAGGAAATGTATGGGTGACGCTTAGTTCAGCAGTGGACTTTTATATTTTCTATAAGCAATAGAAACTTATTATGAAGTGGACTGTTATGCCGATTCAAGATGACGACGGTCATTAAAATGATATCATATTTAAAAAATTATATCACTTTATTATCTTTCACAATTATAAAAAACTAATACGAAAGTCATAAAATTTTATGTTTAATCTTATTCACCCTGTACGTCCCCTTACGTCACAGGCACGGATACGGATTTCATCACGACTTTTTACTTTTCGTTTTAAATTTCAACAAAATTCCGAAATGGTTGCGAGAGAACATGACGTAAAATTAGTTTTATTCATAGGACCTGACAATTGCTAATGAGTTTGGCTTATAATCATTGTTTTAATTTTGGATTATCATTATAAAGGTTTAAAAAATAAATTTAGGCGCCATCTATCTCTATCTCTATTAAAAGTAAGATCATTGAAAGAGGCCACCTCTCGGTCTCATTTCTCTTCTGTTCGGAGAGGGTTATGGAGAAATTAGTCTGTCGCGCTGCTTCAGTGCGTGTTGGTGATGGTACATCCCCATGGATTTTTTTTCAGCCCTGAAGGTTTTCTTACGATGTTTTCCTTCACCCCCGAGAACATGGTAAATTATTTAAATTGAAATTAACAGTTTCATTAGGGCCCGCGAGGATTCAACTCGGGTTTTTTTTATAGAATAAGAATGACAAACGAGCACACAGTCCACCTGATGGTAATTTTACGCTGGTATTCTGTAAGGGCGTGGTCCTACCCCGGTCGAGCCGATCCATTCGTGGTACAACCATAATATAGCTGCAAAGTGGCTCTGCTCTACAACGTGAAATATATATATTTACGACAAGCGTTTAGTTCTTGGGTAGAATAGCTCCCTCGCCTCCCTGCGCTCTAAGCTTCCACATCTCGTTCAGCATGACCCACTGAATTTCAGAGAACCGGGGGGCGTGATGGAAGCCACTACAAGCCGCAACGCTAGCACCGGCCAGGTCAGCCGCTGGGCCTCGCTCAAAGTTCGGTAAGTTTTTTTTAAACTTATTTTAAGCCTGGTGGTAAGTGAGGCCTAGATGGTAAATTTATTTGTTTAAAACTTCATATACACATGTGGTATATAGGCGGACTTAATGCCTAAGGCATTCTCTACCAGTCTACCTTGGGATGATGCAGAGATAGATATATATAAATCGCACTGCCTTAGCGTAACAAAAGTCTATTCACTCTTGCCTAGTACATAACACCATGCCGTTGCATGCATAACACCACAGATCCCGTTGCCTAGTAACATAAACACGTCGCACATTTCTTGATTTTTCTTCATTGCTTCGCTACGTTTCTGTTTCCATCGGGTTCACTAACAGAAGCTTATTATTAACGTTTTTGTTCTTCTAACTTTTTGAATCTGATATGCCCGATACATAATATTTTTATTAGTTTTGTAAACTTAGTAATCAATTAATACAGTCAAATATAGGCTTTGGTTCAACTCGCATGTTTTTATAGAATAAGGGTGACAAACGAGCACACAGTCCATCTGATGATAAGTGTATGTTGTGGCCCATAGACATCTACATTCATCCTCAATTAAGAGTCAAAATGCACATGCGTTGTCAACCCTGAGGAGTAAAATGGAATGCCTCGTTTCCAGTAAAAAGGGTCTTCGGTTCTCTACTCTCACCATACAAAATACAGTAGCATTAAGCTGCTATTTTACGCTGGTATTCTGTGAGAGCGTCGTTCTACGCCGGTCGAGCCAACCTATTCGTGCTACACCCTTAATATAGCTGCAGCGTATAAGCCAATATTATGCAGCTTTTAAATCTCTAAAACAATGGAGGTTCAAAGATATTTTGCGGCTTATGCGACTAAATAAGTATTTATTATTGCATCGACCTGTTATTGCGTTAATTAAGGAAAGGCTAGTAATACAGCAGCTTTGGATCAGTATACTACAGATTATATTTTTCACCTACATAGTATTTTAATAACTCAAACGTGAATTCTTCAAAATTTTAATTTTGTTATCCCAAAAAGAACTGCTTTAAAATATATAAAGTCCAAAAAGCCATAATATGCTATAATAAATTCTGTCGACTTTTATAATCCACAAATCTGGCAATGACATAGAAGCTGGTGTTGCCAGAATGGCGGTCACAACGCACCAGTCGCTGGTGTTCCTGGTGCATAACGTGGTGGGCTACTTGCTGATGTTGGCCGTCATGGTGTACAACGTGCACCTGCTGCTCGCCGTCGTGTTCGGCATGATGCTCGGTGAGATATGAAACGCAAATCGATTTTTTTTCTGTGTTATATTCTTGTTCATATCTTTATTTATTATAATAATACTTATCAACGCCGAACTATTGCCCTCCTATAGTAAATAATTACATAAATGAAATACCAACCCCAATGATTTCGTTCTCTTAAATATCGATCCGTTGGAATTAAATTCGACCATAAGCAAACTCTCCAATGATTCTGCCCCAGGATAATATTTCTACATCATTTAATAAAATGGCCAGACACACCCTTACACCTATAATTTGCCATATTTACAATCTTTGCTTTGAAAGTGGCCGATTTCCCATAACATTTAAAAGGGTCTTAGTAACCCCATACATAAAAGTGGAAGTAAAGATGAAGTTGACAACTACAGGCCAATTTCTGTACTAACAGTACTATCCAAAATACTGGAGAAGCTAATAAGCAATAGATTGAAAAAATATCTCATAGATAACGACCTGCTCTCTAAAAATCAGTTTGGTCTTAGAAATGGAATTTCTACTCAGGACACTGTGTTAGCTTTAACTGCAGAAATATGTAAGCACCTGGACATTGGTAACAAATATCTTGGAGTTTTTATGGATTTGGCCAAGGCGTTCGACACCGTTTCTAATCCTATGCTGTTAGTTAAACTATATAAATGTGGTATAAGAGGTCTGCCTCATGGGCTTCTATCAGATTATCTTACTAAAAGTCAGCAACAGCACAAATTTGGTGAATATCTTAGCCGTCCATCAAATATCCCTTATGGTGTCCCTCAAGGTAACGTTCTCAGGCCTACTTTATTTTTAATCTATGTCGAAGATCTATGCAATTTAAGCCTACAAAATTATCAAATATAAACCTATGCAGAGGACCCCGCTCTTATTTTCAACGCAAAATCTTAGGAAAATCTAAGGGTTATCGCTGACTCCGGAATTCACTACATATCTAACTGGCTAAGATCAAACCTACTGACCCTAAATATTAATAAAACTAAATTCATACCTTTTTTATACAGAAAAATACACAACCTAATTCTAATTTTAACCTAACAGTTCATACCTGCCATTAACTGTATTTAAATAACCATAGTAGTTGCTCATGTGATAAAATCACCAGGATTTGATGGTACTATCATCAAAGTGACTGTAATGCTGACCTGTGTAAATGAACGTCGCGAATTTTTCACTTTTAATTGTCTTGGCTTAGTGGAATGGTTCGTCAAATTTTCCATAAGAGTTTTTGGATAAACTTAGCAAATTAGCTCGATAGAGATAACTACGAATAAAAAAATGTTTATTATAAGTCGAGACAAACATATTTTGAATAGAAAAGTGTAAAAATAGAAATTATAATATGTATTATTTCATGTTTATTCACAGGCTATTTCCTATTTGGCACTAAACTGACGCGTCTTCAAATGCAGTGCTTCAGGACCAAGCGAGTCGTCATCTGTACTCCGGAGTGCGATGACACAGGTAATCAAAAACAATCGTTTTGAATTTTGCAACAGTTTTCTAAAAAAGTAAAGTCTATTCTAAAGTATAATCTAATATATATTTTAATGTCATATTTTATAGTTTTTAAAGGAAGCGATGACTCTACTCTTTTAGTGTTCTCTGTTTGTAATCTAATTATTGAATTTAAGTATCTATCATTTGACGTAGTTACTCAAATGGGATGCAACCCAAAGGAATAAATTGAACTCTTAATAAAAAGTACAAACCAACTTCAAAGAACTACAAAAATATTAAAATAATTTCCACACAATTTAATAGCTTCTGAAGTCGGTACCAAACATTTTTTTTTAGACAGAAGTGACCATACAATCCAACTGGATGGTAAGTGTCTATAGCAGCTTAACCTACAACCAGTTTCAAACAAAAAGGCGGCAGAGGTGTTGTCGCCTTGGATGACTGAAGTGGAATGCTCACAGCCTGTAATCATATTGGGTTCCATTTACCTTTCACACAGCGGTGCACGCACTGTTTAAAAAAAAAGGAAAATAAAAGTCTTTAGTTATTTTTGACCCATTTCAATGGACCTTAGCAAAATCACAACCTGAAGGTAACAAAGTTCTGAAAGGACTTTCTATCTTAATCCTCAGTGGTGATAGTGCATCTGTACACTTCTTTGTTTTAAGTTGATTGCAGGTGTCCATGGGCTGCAGTAGCCACTTACCATCAGGTGCATTGTTAGTTAGCTTGTCACTTTAATTTTAGCAAAAAAAAACTTCGTTCGAATGTCGTCTAAATAGTTATATACAGGGTTATTTTGCAATAACCGGCCAAATTTGCAGAGATGGTTCAGAATAAATAATATAGGCAAATGGTAAAAAAACATTAATTTAAAAAAGTCTCAATAATTCTGTCCTTTTTATCTTTTAAATTCAAATTGCGTGGTAATGCATTATTTTAACTGATTTTACTGCGCACGCACACATTCGTAAGGGTCGATCGGTAGGCAAAAACGTTGTTGCCCATAAATCACATTCAGTTTGGGATAATTTCAAATAAAAGTAGAAGCCTTATTTACTCGTATTTTCAAAAACTGCAATAACTGTATATCATTATTTATATATTTGAACTTAAGTTTAAAATTTGGCTACTCTTTGAATAATAATTAATAACCCTGTATAAACATTAAAAATTTCATTCCCTATTTTTCCATCCATAAGGGTGGAATGTTTTCTCCAAATTAAGGGCCAACCTATTTAATAAACATATGAAATTTTTAAATATTTTTTTTAATATACCACGTTTTTTCATATTCGTATATTGTCAACCCATTTTGAGCTATGTTCAAAATTTCAAGTCCCTAGCTCATCGGGAAATTAATTTAAAATAAATTACTAAATTCCACCCGAACAGACATACACGAAAGCGAGTTAAAAAGAACACTCCTCGGGAAGTTAGTTTAAACTCCTCCTTTTTTGAATTCGCCTTAAAAAATAACTTTTGAGATATTGACCGCTGAAGTTTCGATTAGTATTTTTTTATAATAGCTTGCTTAATTTGTTTGAAATTTGGCATGTTATTGACTGCGACTTTTACTGGTATCTTTAACTATTTAAATGTTGGGTCTGTCTAAGGATTACTTTGGTAACTCATTTTACACAAATGTGGGTAGAACCTTTTGACGTAACTACGTACTTTTATCTCGCAGACAGAAAAATGTTTTCATCCCATCAACTTCATTTTCATTACTAACCTCTCTATGGAAGATTTCTCTACATATATGCATCAAGTAGATTAAGTGTAATTACAAAAAATGTAAAGTACTCGAGAATTTTAAATATTTTATTTAAAACTGAAACACACACATCGGTATATTTAGTAGAAATGTCTTTACTCACTGGCTATGGAAATAAGTTTTTACCCACCTTTACACCGTCACGTATTAATTTGTTCGTTAGATTCATCGATATTTCAACATAAATCCATAACTAACCTATCCCCTCCCTTTCCTCGCATAAGATCGTTGCAAGCGCGAGAAGTGCAGTTGGGAAGTGTGCGAGGGCAAACTATGTAAAGAGCTCGACGCCCTCGAGCTACAGCACACGTACGCCGCGATGACAGTGGAGCCACGCTCTCACAAGTACCCTATCACTACTAACTTTATCATCTTTAGTATCATTTATACCCATTCCGCTCATAATAGCCATAGGTCCTAAATCACACACAAATCAGTCGTTAACCTTTGCAAAATGTTCTATTAGATTAATTATGACAATGTACAATTCACATTTGGGGTAAAAACGTCGGACATATTACGTATCGCTGAACGTACATCTCCCAGTAGGTACCACTTACTGTTAAACTCCTGTCCGTTTTCTTTAAATGTGAATTCAGCATAAATTCAAATTCGTTATTGCATACGAGTAAAAATATATTATGCTACATATTTTGGCATTAACCCAAAATTACCTGTTTATTTTATAGGATATTTTCCATTATTTTTTGGTATTAACTCACTTCAGCGATCATAAGGATTACGGATTACGGTTTTAAAATAAGAATCTCAGGATGAGCATTTAACTTTGAAATAACCATAGTAATATACATTAATGTTTTCAAAAAAATGCTTTACAGATCGACTTTTAAAGTTAAACAATATTTTTTATCTTAAAACTTGAATTCGGTTTCCTATTTAATATTTTTGTGATATGACATTATTGTGCATATTTATGAAGAATGCAAAAACGAATGTGAATACATCTATAATAACAGATTCATTTAGTTATTAGAATATATTTTTTTAGTATTGTGCATGCAAATTATTACTAACATAATTTACTTTTTATTGCGTTACCGTTAACACATTTGTGAATAACGTTTATTAATTTTTTTTTTCATGTTTGCAGAAGCTTTGTTTGTAGAACAACAATACGACGCACAAATAAATTCTTTACTGTCCGAGGAAACATGCAAGCTGTTTAAATGACGGTCCAGATTTTTTTTAGTAGATTTCCTAGTTTTACTTAATTATAGATTTGGCAGAGTAGACGTAGACAAATATTAATTTTAGAATATGTCATAATTATTTTAAAAAATCGTTAATTTAAAAACCTTTTTGTTTTAGCTGACAACACTACACCACCATTGCTTACCTCATCAGCTGATTCGGATGCTGATTTCTTCATTTGCCGCACACGCACTTGCATACAACCGTCTCATTATTTCCCGGCGAGTACCTCACAGGGCTCGTCCAATGATTTAGCAAACGCTACCTGCTATTATGGTGCGAAAAAATGCCCTTCAAAAGTTGCCAGAGCGAATAAAATTCAAGCGGCCGCCGGAAGTCATTGCCATCACACAGAAAGTGAAAAAGAAGAGAGTCCGAGCGTAGAAGATGTCCAACTTCTGAGAACGGAACGGCAAGGCTGTTGCAAAAAGAAACAGGAACCACCACCCGAAGAGAAAAAATGTTGTAGATCTAGTCAAATGGAATCCGTCGTCATGGTGCATGAACCATCTCAATCTTGTTGCAAAAGAGAAGAGAAACTTGAAAGGGTTGAAGTTAAATTAAGGGAGGATAGCCCTCAGATCACATGCTGTCATAATACTATGTCTGCGACCACAGAAAGTCAAGAACAAATAATGAACCAATGATTACTTATCTGTGCATTGCGTTACAGATAAGAAAAATAAAAGAGGAAGAAAGAAAAATGGTTTATTTAATTATCGTCGCAAATTCACGAGGCTCAAAATTAGACAATAATAGAAAAATAAGGCTTCTATATAAGCGTGCTTTTGTATTGTGTATTTAAATATTTGTATTGTGTGGTGATTTTGGGTTTCATATTTTTGTTAACCGAATAAATTCCCAGTACCATAAGCGATTCCTATTTACAATTTGTTCGTAAACCTGAGTGATGAATGTGAGTGTATGTTGAGTTTTAGGAATTAGACATATTATTAGTTTAAAAATAATGTTATTTTTGTGCATAAAGATATACGTATATTATATTTATAAATTATTTTTGTACATTTTTAAAAATAACTTTATTTTGCCCAGTTATTAGTACATGAAACAATAAATATTTTTGTCGTTACTTCTAGATTTCGTACTTTAAAAGACGTGACTTTAAAAGAGGTGATAAAATTTACGCTTTATAATTGCCCTAATCTTTGAGTTGCCATGTGCCAAAACTTTAACATACATGGAATTAATTTCTATTGTTCACTCTGTAGTTTTAATGTTGTTGTTGCAATAAATTATGACTTGTTTTCATTATTTTCACAACTAGTTTTTTATTTCATTCCTATATAATAAGCCGCTTCTAACAATCGGATATTATGAAATTTAATGTGTATTGTTATATTATATTGTTAAGAAGTATTATACAGTCTGTTACTTTAATCTTTAACCAAGACTGAAATATTTCTATGCCCTTCGTGGCAGAGTATGCTGAGAGGGGTTATTAGAATGCTACTAAAACATGAATAATACGTGGGTGGTCTGATAAGTTTCCGACCTAACAAAGATACAAGACATTTTTTCTTTAAATTTATTTTTCTACATAGTCTCCTTGAACTACACACTTCTCCCAGCGGTGCTCCCATTTCTCTAACCCGTCCAAATAGTACTCGGCGTTTTTCTCTGCAAAATAATTGTTCACGAAGGTGATGGCCTGATCATATGACGAAAGTCTCTGTCCTCCGAACGCAATTTTAGATGAGGGAACAAAAAGAAGTAGCTTGGTGCTAGATCTGGTGAGTTAGGCGGATGGTCAAGCAGTTCAAACCGTAATTCGTGGATTTTCGCCATGGCAACCGCTGAGGTGTGAGACGGCGCATTTTCATGGTGAAACAGGATTTTCTTTATCTGCAAATGTGGCCGTTTTTTCGCAATTTCTGCCTTCAGTTTGTCAAGTAATGATGCGTAGTATACCCCTGTAATGGTTTTTCCTTTTTGAAGATAATCGATTAAGATAACTCCATGACTATCCCAAAAAACAGTCGCCATCACTTTCTCAGCCGAAAAAACAGTTTTTTCTTTTTTTGGAGCCGGTTCCCCCTTTGCAGTCTACTGTTTTGACTGTATTTTTGTTTCGAGCGTATAATGGTGTAACTAAGCTTCATCTACAGTAATTAATCGACGCCAAAACTCGGATTTATTGCGCCTAAACTGCGCCAGCAGAACGTTGGAAATGTTCATTCGAACACGTTTTTGGTCTAACGTGAGCAAACGCGGCACCCAACGCGCTAACAGCTTTTTCATGCCTAAATCTTGATTTAATATGTGACAAACACATTCTTTGGATATTTTCATAGCCTCTGCTATCTCTCTCACTTTAATTCGGCGGTCGTCTAGCACCATTTGGTGAACTTTAGCGATGTTATCGTCAGTAGTTGCAGTTTTGGACGTCCCGAACGTTCGTCTCCCAAGCTCTCACGGCCACGTTTATATTCAGCTGCCCAAAATTTCACTGTGGTAAATGATGGTGCAGAGTCCCTATACACAGAGTCCAACTCATCTTTGATTTGTGTAGGCTTGCCTTTCAAAAATAAAAATTTAATGACAGCTCGATACTCACTCAAACGCAACTACCACAGAACACAATTACTCTCTGCATCTACGCGTCCAAAATGGCTGAAATTTTGATACCTCACCTTTCGATAGGGCAGATTTTATCACAAACACATACAATATTATTTACATTTAATACTTTTTATTTATTTACACTTATTATTATTTAATCACTGTCGCTGAGGGGAAATTCTAACATAAAGTCGTCGGCCCTTGTGTACCATGTGAGGTACTTGGCATAGGTTCACCTTCGTAATCGTCGCTCTCACTTTCAGACTCACTTTCTGAATCTGAAGCTGTATTAATGATGAATAATTGATCCGTCATTTCGTCAATAATATGGTCGCTCTTCCTATAGTCATGTTCGACCTCTTGCACTTTTCTGCATAAAGCACTCCATTCATTCTGACCCATTAAATTTACTTTTTCTTGTATGAGCTCCATTGTCCGGGTTACGTTCCAGTCGACGTTTTAGCGGCTACGTGCCCTTTAATGGCAGCCCACACCATCTCGATGGGGTTTAAATCGGATGATATGGGGTAAACGAAGGACATCGTGGTTGTTTTGTTTAAACATTTCATCTATTACGTATTTTTATTCACGTCTTTGTTTTTTTATTAGATCGTAAAGTTGTGGTTTACGCATGTCCTTTTCATATGGTATACCCTTTTCTAATAACCACGATTCCATTTTGCCTTCTTGTCATTAGATGTAGGGCAGGATCCATTAATTTGTTGTGGTACGGAGCATTATCGATAACCACCACCGAGTTAGGGCTCAAATTTGGAATCAGTTGGGTCCGTAACCATTTCTCATAATTTTGAAATTCATGTCATCATGATAGTCTCCGGTTTTGCTGCCAGATTTGAACATTAGTAGCGCGTTCGGAACAAACCTGCTTCTGACCCAGCGTGTACCATCACTATCCGCTGACCTTTGATATCGGGCGCTTTGGTCCTGAGCGGAACCATCTGACCACGCCTTACCTTTTGTATGTGATAAGTGGGCATACGACTCGTCAGTGAATACAATTGGTCGCCCTTCGTCCCTGTATTTTTCATTGCCTTCAAGTACAAGATCCTTTTCAGGCGAATGTCGGTCTTCTCTATAAGAACCATTCTATTGGTTTCGGTCTTTCGCCACTTGAAACCCAAGTTTTGATAATTGTCTTTAAGCTCGTTTTACCACCTTGAAAATTTATATCCCGTTTGAGTTTCGCTAGTAATTTGTTTATCGTCGGCATTTCTTTTCAGTTTTGTGGAAGTTGTGTATGCATCTTTTTACTACTCCTGGTCAAAATTATCCATATCAGTAATAGGTTTTGATCTAGACCTTTTTACCAGGCGTGCGGAATACTGAAAGTAAGCCGAAATATTGCCTTCAGTTGCGATCCGCTGTACTGTGCGTTGGGACACACCAGTTGCGTTAGCAACTCTTAAATAAACTTTATCGACATCTTTTACGCCTTCTTCTTTTCTTTTTTATATATTGCGTTAAATCGTAAATAATTTTTCTCGCCTGGCGATTTAACACACTGTTATGTTTTGGTGGCATGTTTGGCGAATAATATAAGTGCTAACTGACACTTGCAAATAAAACAAATAAAACAAATAAAACAAACAAAACAAACTTAACACTATTAATAAAACAAACAACAATAACAACGAAAACTTTTGTAACCGACTGTGCTCAAGACAGAGATAGCGACACGAACACGACACCAATGCTAACGTGACTGAGAAATATTACCGTGTACCGAGCATTGCCGAATAAGCACGAAGCTTTACGAAGTAACCAGAAAGGATGTCCAACACGCGTGCCTGAGGGTGTTGTTTAATCGATTTTATTCAAATCGATTAAAATTAAGACATAAAATATATTTATTTGCAATTTATAAGGAGGTTCTAAATTTTCTCAAATAGTCGTTACTCAAGAAGACGTTAATAGATAATTGATATTTAAGTACATTATGTCTTTCAGCTGAGAAAATAATGTTTTAGTTTTTTTATTTAAGTCGAAATCTTGTTTATTATCAACAAAATTCACTATATTTGTAAATCTATTTCGTTTAATATCTTATATAAACAAAAATCAATAACTTCTAAATAAAACTAATCGATTGCGATATTTTATGACTAAAGGGTCGATTGTGTTTACTTATGGTCAATCTCTAGCCTAGACCACCGCCCCCTACGTCGCCTCATGCCACCATTTTGTTCCTTAAAAGCTATTGCGCAACCTTCTGCGCGAAGGTCGGACTCGCCAAGATACGTCGGCCGTATTGTACCTGTATTATTAAAGCGCATGTCATTATTTATTACATGTGCAAAAATCTATCAAAACGGCCGAAAAGCAGGCGCGAATGGATGTGTTGTCAATATACTTACATAGTTACATTATTTAATATTATATTAATATAACTTAGTGTTATTTTTTACTATTGAACTTTGCGCAGGTGTGGCAGGCTACGCAAACATTTGAACACTGTCGACCACAGAACACAATTACTCTCTACCAAGAGAAGAACGTCAACTTCATACTAAAAAACGGAAACACGTGTTTATGAGTGTACACTAAAAGCGCTACGGCAGGCCTCTGTCACTCTTGCTACCTGCGTGAAATAATTACCTACAATAGCGAGCTGCCCCAGGGGTAGATCGCAGTCGAAACTAGCGCATTCTAGGCGATTGAATGTTAAAGTTTTTTAACGCTGTTTACGTAAATAATTTTTGTAAATACTTGTTGAAATACTCGTCGGAATAGTTTTTGTTTAGTGTTTAGTATATTTAATTGTAGGATAAAAAGTTGAAAAGTTTTAATGTGATTTAAGAATAATAATATTACCTATCTATTTGATAAATTATAATGGCAAAACGTCGTTCCTACTATAATTGTTGTGGGATGGATGCTTAATGAGCAATTAAAAGGATTCAGATATATCATTTTTAAGTTACCGAAGGATAATGAAAGGTAAATTTATTTCATTTTTTGTTAGATAGGTACTTATGGCGAAAAATTTAGTAATAATTTAACTGCAGAAGTAACATCTAAGTACTTTATTACAAAAGTTAGTTAAAATTTACTTCACTACCCAAGTACCTACTTACATACCTATACTCGTCTTTGTAATTAAAATATTTTAAGTTATAATAGCACAAAATACTGAAATTAAAACTTTGTTTACAAGATTTTCAACTAAGTAGATTACGATCACATTTCTGTTAGGAATCGTATTTCGGGTTTATTTGTTGTTTACGCTATCTACCTATACGAGCCAAGCATCGCGATTCCCGACGAATGGCCTTGCAAGTTGCATGCGTTGGGCATCACAGAACTCACATAGTAGATAATATGGTCGATTATAGTCAGCACAGCTACCTTACCTAAGTAACTTATCATTTCACAATGTATTTTTTAACTCTTTATTAACAGCCCTTACCAACCGCGGAAAGTCCGTTGTGACGTAGTAAGGAGAAAAGATGCAAAGTAATACGGACACTCGCGCGCAGCGATAGTTTTATTTAGTTTGCGTGCGCGATTTATCTGATTAATAATAACTATGTAGGCTATTAAAATGTCGTCAAGCAGTCAATATCAAAAGAGTGCAACTTCTGTACGTAGTACTATTATTTATTCTGTGGCTACGGTGGGCGCCCATATAAAACTTTTTAGCGGGAATTTCAAACCTTTGTATTCTGTAACTTTGAACTTTTTGTTTAAGGCATATTCGAGTAATTTTGGCTCAAGCCTCACAAACCTATGGGGTAAATTCCCATACATTTGAGAGGTTGCACCAAAATTACTCGAATATACTTTAGATTAGTATGTGAGATAAAATAAAACTATAAATAAGTATAGTTATGTAATTTTATTTTCTGGAAGACATTGTTTTATAAACTATACGTTATTAGTGATATTTTTATTGCTTTTGCACATAATATTTCCACGCTTGTTACTGATATATAACACATGTTATTGTCAGAGAGTTATTCTTCACAGAAAATAACAGCAAAATTCTCATGGTGAAAACTTAACTCAGCCCAAATACGTGATCTGAAACAGATACAATTCGAGTCAATATAGTAATAATCCCTACAAATAACGGTCAATAAATTCAAAACACTTACCACAATATTGTCATAAGTTTTTCTTTTCCTATTATAGGAAACCTGCAGAAAGTGATCAGATGATTTTGTCCTTTATATTTGCACAACACAACTTACTTTCGATGATGATCACACATCGTGCATAAAATTTTGAAATAATGAATTCATTTATAGTCAATATCTTATACAGAGTTAACATCTCACAAAAAATCTTTACTGTATATTCACGACGATATTATGACTGTGTATTCGCCTACAAACGAAAATGAAGTATTCTGAGCCATAATAACTGAATTTAAGCAAAAATCAATAATAAATATTGAAATCTAAACCTATGAAATAAATTTGAACAAATTTCAAAAATATTTTCACTATGAAAGACGTTGACAAACAAATGTCATTTTTTTCTTCTATTAATTCATGGCTTCTTTTGATGGAATTCTGCTAATATTTAATAATTTAATTGTAATCAATTAATAGGTAAATTAATTGTGCAAATCTCAGAGTAATATGTAATTATACTTTAAAGAGCAAACCAAAAAGTTTAACACAGAATTAACATTTTTAGTTTCTTTCGATATAATATGAATATTTGTATCTAATTTTAAAATGGCAATCAAAACAACATGAAGGAAAGAAACGGAATTGACAAAACCATGATTGTGTGCAGATTATTCAGCTTTCATACAAAGTTGTATCACCCTGCTGTCGACTTTGAACGCTTTGATGTGCGCTAAAAAACCGAAACCGCTTGGCAATGTGCATTTATTTGTGCACTTATTTGAACATTGGTTCAAAGTCCGTGCCACACATAACTTCAAACAAGAATTCAAATGTTTAAAGCTGTATCTGGCGCAGGCTTAAGAATAGATATGAAGGGATATGGAATGGATCAGATTTAAAGTAAAAACTCGGATTTATTAATATTCTTTATTTATAATAGAACATATAAATGAATAATATTAAAATAATTAGCTTAACACTAACGTACACCTAATTGTTTTGTTTCAAATAATCACATGATACGGCGGGCGCGGTCTCGACAGTACTCCACTACGTACGACTGCGTGTCCTGAGATTCTCGACTCAATGACAAAATATTTGTTATAAAATAATTAATTGGCAATAATGGCGGTTTTTCTGATATAATTTAAAAATAAACATACATTTTTAATTACAGTGGTCACAACAAACAGTAACTTAGTTTTTAGCATTTTTTTATTGGAAAAATCGCAATCTGTCAGCAAATTTATACAATATTAATAGTTTGTTAGGACAAAAAAAGATTGAATAACTGTATTCACTAACATAAAAATGATTGTGTTGGGCGCCCAATTTGTTTGATCAAGAACATCCGACAATATATCTATTGACTTAAACTTGATCTTATATATACGGTGCTTTGCTACAACCCCACTTGATGTGAGGTAAAACCCTAACCTTAGATGATAAATCGCACAGGGTTATTTTTACAAAATTCTTCCCTTGCCTGAGATTGTCATTCATTCGACAATTATGGCGTACATATAAATTTCTTCAGCACATTCTAAACTATAAATTATACCAAATTGAAGTTTACCAGGCACGTTTTATTTTAAATATTTGCTAATGAATATTCGAATTGTCTTGCACCGCACCCTAACTGCGAGGTTTCAATAAAATAATAACAATAAAATTAAATAAATATGGCCGTTTCTGTCACAGAACCCCATTAATGATTTTCCCTTTTGGATTTTCCCATATACTTCTATAAAACAAAATAAATTCTTACTTTACATCAAACCTTATAACATATTCAAAAAAGTGTTAAACAGTTATCAAAACTGGAATGAAACAAAGAAAGATAAAACAAATATTAATAGAAAGGAAGGACCTTTATCAACTACAAAGAAAACTTCAGCAAGTGCAGTGCTTACATAACTAACTGCTTTCAAAATTCCATTCCCATTTTCACAAAGTTAAAGCAGCAATTTTTTATTCCTCTTTTTTACAAATTATAAGCCAATGCTTGACTTGATTAAATCGCACTGTCTTAGTGTTACAGAAAGCTATTCACTCTAGAAGACACGCAGATTGTAATCGGACGGAAAGAAAAACGCTGGAAAATTATTCCACTCCTTTGTTGTACGCATTACGAAAGACGATGTAAACCGTTTGGTTGAATGAAAGGATTTGGAATATCGACAACAAAGTGGTGGTGATCCGGCGACCGTCTGGCTGTCCCATGGTGGAAAGGGGAGGGACGAATTAAATTACGTAATTCCCGCCCACATTACCCGGAATGTTTCCTATAGAATACTTTGATGCATTACCATTTATGTTTTAATTTAGGTATGATTTCACAAATGTACTTGTTAACTCTGTCACAGTTTTGGTTATGGATTTCAACTTTGCATCTTTTTGATGGTTGTAATATATTCCAGTTATTCTCAATAATCTAGAAACTTGCAACAAAAAAGGAAATGAGAATGATACTTTTTATCCAATATCTAAGAAGTTTAGTCGTAAACTAAACATAATAATCACTAATATAACTTATATATTTTAATCAATATCTTTATAATTAATTATTTCGACTAGTGCTGCATTAACTTTCGCGAAGAAATTCTTATCCTTGGATCACAGACTCGTAAACTGGCATCGTAAAAAAATAAAATTAACCAAATTACAACATACAATTATCACCTACTATATTTTAACATTAGAGTGCAAAATGTATTTAATTTAATACTTAATATTACCATTATAAATTAGATTACTTTTTCGTAGAAGTATCGTCACTTATATACAGTATAGGGGGCGTCCATTAATACAAGAGGTGTTTAGAGGGGAAGGGGTCGAGCCGAATCTCACGTAGGGGAGAGGGAGGCTCGCGGCAAATATTACGTTTTTTTTTCGCAAGAAACTGTGTAAAATTTCGAGAAAATTGGGTTAAATTAAATAAAATTATGGCCAAATCCTACATAATAATATTTAACGCGGTTATGCGAATTCCACAAATTACATAAAAATAATGAAGCAAAATATGTTTTTTTTTAACCCAACGCAATCAAGCACAGAATAACATATTTAAACTAAAAATACGCATTTTGAAAAATCTCACATGAGATGTGGGGTGGGGATCGCGGCATAACTCAACATCTCACCAGGGCTAAGGGGAGGATAGAAAAATCGCCAAAATTGCCTCACATAATTAATGGACACCCCCAAAGATAGAATATATAATAAACGTCAGTGGAGGTTATAAATGCTAATAATGGCAAAATGCCACAATTATTTCCAATGAAGATTACCACCACCTGGCATTTATTTTCTAAATATTTTCGTGTAAAGCGTTAACAAAATGCAACAGCGTTAACAAAATGTAAAGCGTTAACAAACAACAAGTTTGTACACCTTGTAGAGGACTGTCGAATAAAGTTAGCGATGAATGTCAAAATTAAATGATCAATAAATAATTTACAAAATCGATCATACAATTTTGAGAGCATTCTATACTGCCATATGTAATTAGTAACTTTAAACTAAAGAACAGTAACACAACATAGTTAGTAAAATTTCAAGTATTTTATAAATTTTTAAATTTTCTATAATACTTAAAATCAAAACAATGTGCTTTCTTATAACGAAAAGTTAAATAATGCTATAATGTAGCTCGTCATAAAATTTATGAAAAGACATTACAAAACAAATACTTTTATAAATAATTACACTGGGACGCGTTAAATAAAATGTCGATTTGACTTAGGACTGCTGCAACGTAAATAGGGTGTGTTCTATGGGCAGGTTCAGGCCATTAGCTCCCAGTACTGCATGACCCGCTCGTTAGACGGCAGTGCCATGCCCTGTGGCCGCATGAAGTTCATCTCTATCGTTTTGAATCGTTTCTTCATTTCCGCATCAAACATCTGATGAAAAATTATTATCTATGATGATTTCTTATATTTACGCGAACACTACACAGTAAATGAAACCAATTTTACGGTTTTATCGCGTTTAATTTTCAAATAATCTATAATTAAACGAGATTAAATCCGTAAAATTGGTTTCATTTAAATTATCTATGTTTTTTTTCTTTATAGAATAAAGATGACGAACGAGCACATAGTCCATGTAATGATAAGCGGATGTTGTGGCTCATAGACATCTACTCGATTGAGAATCAAAATGCAGTACCGTTGTCACCTCTGACGATTAAGAACTAGTTCCCATTTGTCTGGTGTTGGGCGCCGTATTTTAATCGGATGTCGGCGCCTTTGTTCACACTAGTCGGTTGTCGGATACGATTGAAGCTGGATCCAATTTTAGCAGTCTATGCGAGGCGACTATACACGATGGACGTCGACGAAGCTTTGATTGTGATGTATCATTTTAGAAGAAAACAAAGAAAAAAAGCCAAGAAAAGAATTTTTTTTGTCCTAAAGAACACTTCTTTCCAGAACCTGTGTGATTAAATCTTCAGGATTTATACTCTTTTTCCATTATTACGAAACACCAAACCTGCGTACAATATGTTGGGTACAATAAAAACGCAACACTTACGTGCGCACCGCGATATAGAGGACCCGACATCCGACATAATGTGAACAGCGCCATACTTACTCATAGGCGAGCGAGTTTCGACGCGATTTTTTTACTAACGTAGAGGACTGGCAAAACACCCGACATTTCTTGTCGGCGCCGACAACTTTACGGTGTCGGATAAGTGTGAAAACGGCTTCATATAAAATGTTCTGCCACTAGAGCAGCCGATTTTCTGTCGGGCTCGAGACCCGACAAGTGGGAACGGGCTCTAAGATGGAATGTCTCGTTATAGGTAAAAAGGGTCTCTGGCACATGTTAAACTTGTTCATTGTGCAGGTAGAGTTTTTTTTATACAAGTAAAGGTGACAAAGAAGTACAGTTTACTTGATTGTAAGTGGATTATCATTCATTAGCATTGCAGTTTGTCAAAGTCCACCACTGAATTTAGTCCTTTGCTATAAAATTGCTTATTAGGAAGGGCTATTTGCCATAGTTGCCACGCTTAGCGGACGGATCGCAGTTGTTATTAGGTAGATCCTGGTGCCCATCTCTTGTTTCAACTTCCCTCTGTCGCATCTTACGACAGGCACCCACGGAGGTGAAGGTTTAGGTGAAGAATTAGGCATGTTTTTATGCATAATTGTATGAAAGCTGGGCTGAATGGGCTATAATGAATAATTGTATGAAAGCAGGCGTAGTAGAAGATGAAAGCTACTGTTTTGGATACAGGTGAAGATGAAGGTTACATTAGCAGGCACGGGTGGAGGTGAAGAGCACGTAAGTTGGCTTGTAGGTGGCGCTGTAAAAGTGGAGGTGGAAGTTACGAGTACAGTGTAGGTAAAGGGTATTCAAGGATGCGCGGGTGGAGTGTAGGTGTAGGGTATGTAAGCAAGCGTATGTATGTAGTGTAAGGTACGTAAGAAGGTGCGGGTGCATGTTGAGGCGGTATGTATTGCGGCATCGAACGGCGCGAGCGCCAGGGGCAGTGTGGGTGTAGATGTGGAGTATGTAAGCAGGCGCAGATATAGGTTTTTTTATAGGATAGGGTATGGATGGTTGCTCACCCATAGACATCTACATCTATTCTCAATAAAGAATCAAAATGCAGACGCGTTGTCACCCGTGAGGACTAAAACGGAATGCCTCTTTTCCAGTAAAAAGGGTATCCGGTTCTCTACACTCACCATACGAAACACAGTAGTGTTAAGCTGCTGTTTTACGCTGGTATTCTGTGAGGGCGAGGTCCTTCCCCGGTCGAGCCGACCCATTCGCGCTATACAACTACACTAGTAATATAGCTGCAGCGTGGCTCCAGCACGTTTAATATGTAGTTTGCAGGTGTTATTGAGCGGGCGCGGGTCGAGTGTGTTCAAGAAAAGAGCCTACTCCTTTTTAAAGGGCCGGCAACGCATCTGCAATTCCCCTGGTTCCCCTGGTGTTGCAGTTGTTCATGGGCGGCGGTAGTCACTTACCATCAGGTGAGCCGCGTGCTCGTTTGCACTCTCTCCTATAAAAAAAAAAAAAAGCCGTACGTACTTCGAGCTCGGGCGGCGCGAGCTGCAGTGGCTGCGCGCGCGGGTGCGGCTGCGCGGCGGCGATCGCGGCGGCGGCCGCGGCGACCGCGGGCGAGCCGTGCCGCCGCAGCGCGCTCACCTCCCACAGCGACGAGCCCAGCGCGCGAGACCCCGCCGCGCTCGTCTCCTCCATCACGTACGGGTCCGCGCTCACTGGACCACACACACACATCTTCGCTAAAACTTAACTTTTGTGAGTAATGACCCCTACCCATCGATATATATGTACTACGCACTAGATTTGGCATTCTGAACATTCGTTATGTTCAAATGAACTGTACTGCGATCCGTACACCTTTAGTGTCATTTAGTGTGGCTTCAATATTCATAGAGTGTGGAGCTGCGCTAATAATACGAGATTTCAAATTAAAGTTTAAACCTAAACGTAATTAATAATTCAGTAGTGAAATAAGTAAAATTGTAAAAAATAAATTTCTTCATTTATATGCCACGCTATCTACAATCATAGACTAAAATCTACTATCTCCCGCGCATGCGCGAAAACAGAGTAGTGCACATTTTTTCTTTGGAATAGCTTCTCTAGTACGTACATAGAACTCAATGCTCCTACCAAGGATAATTCGCGAAGCTATTGAAACTAAAAACATCCTATAAGTAGGTAAATTATGAGTTTCAAAGACGTTCACGTTGTTATAATTTTAATTTTCCTCGATGTTGCATATTAACCTTCCTTAAAGTTTTTATTATCAGCAAATTGATGGCTCCGTGGCGCAGTGGCTTAGCAATGAGTTGCAACGCTGAGGCCGCGGGTTCGAATCCCACGGAACGAGTATTTGTATGGCCTACAAATAATTGTTCCGGATCTAGATGTTCGTCCTTGTGCAATTTATGTTTGTTAACTGCCTCCACGATACAGGAGAAAATCCTAGTGTGGAGGTAACGTTTTTTAACAAAAAAAAAAAATACTAATACATTGCTTAACACCTCGGTGTATTCTACTATATACCAACTAATATCAAAGGACTCAATTTGTTTTCTCACAACACCTAACCCTACAGTAGAAGCGGTCTTAACAAAGGCGCGTAACGGGCTAAGTGATACAGACACTCGCACACAGACGTAAGGTGCATTTCGATTTAATACGCGCGCCGCATAATTTTTTTGACGATATAAACGGTAGGCTAATTTCACGAAGGTTACTTCCGAGGCGTGCAAAGTATTATGAACATTAGCTACGTTGAAACTAAGTTTAAACTCGCAAATTTGCTATCAGAGAGTGATCCTTCTGTTCTTGTACTATTATTTATTCTGTGGTGGTAGTAGATTCTAAAATGTCAACTTAGTAAATATAACTTATATAATTCGAAATGTCATAATTTACAATATCAATGTAATAATTAAAATTTAAATGCATTCAATCATTAATTATAGGTCAGATAAAATAGTGATACGCAGTGATACACACAGCAATTCAAAAGACTGTAAGCACATTCTGCGTACATCAGACAAAAAATTAATAATTTAAAGTTGAAGGTAGCTTTAGTTAAGTATAAAATCGGGACATCAAAACACCTCAGTTCCATGGGTGCTGTAAAGTGCCCAAAACGTCGAAAATTAAAAAAGTTAAATTAATCACGGTAAAATCCGTAAAATTTATTTTATTCTACATACATTTTTTTATAGAATAATGAACGCTATGACCCATAGACATGGACATCTATCCGCAATAAAGAATGAAAATGCAGATGCATTGTCACTCCTAAGAACCAGATGGAATGCCTCGTTTCCAGTAAAAAGGATCTCCGGTTCTTTACACTAATTTAAGTAAAAATTATTTTTTAAAAGGACTATTGTCCACTGCAGTTTTAACAGCATCCATTTATGCATGAAAAAAAGCAATTCTGGAGAATATCCGGGCGAGTTTTACCATTGCAGCTTATGAAACATCCACTGCTCATACATTGTCTCATAGTGGTCCCTCGGTCACCTCATACAACACCCATGGAACGATATGGAGTAGTGGATATTCTTACACTGTTTAGTCCATTCAAATGTATTCCTCTGTTCCTCTCTGAAAAACGACACTAGAGCTCGTTTTTGTTTAACATAAACTTTAAAATTGTGCCTCTTACAATTTGTCATAAATAGTATAGAAAACTTACTGATAGCAGGTGTGTCCTCATAGCAGATCATGCGTTTAAGAGCAGGGTGCCGCAGTAATAGGTTTGAGACTAGCTGCAATAGAGATATTGCATCCTCCGGTGAAGCTACCAACGCCAGTCGAGACAGACGCTTCGCAAATGCTGCTACCAGGCTTTCAGGCAAGTGTCTAAAAAATCAAAATATTATATTTCATTCTTCATTTACCAAAATATATGGTTGATTCTTATAGTCATGAAAGTATTTGTTTTCTCCTGTAATCCGTTTTTTTGTTATTAGTGCATGAAGAACCTTTTTCTTTAGAAATTTTAATTTTAGTTGAAATACATCAAGAACATGACTCAGGCATATAATAAACTAAAACCTAAAAACTACTACCACTGAAACAGAAACAGATACTTTTTTATTCAATATAGATTATAAATAATACTTGTTGAAAGTTACTCTTTTGTTTAATTACCACTGGTTCGAAAAAAAAAACCTCTGTCCTGGGAAGAACCAGCAAGAAACCCAGCGGGACTATTTTTTTAAATAACAACTTACAATCATGTATGTTACACAATTAACCATAAAAAACAAATTAGAAATAGCTTGGTAGCGATCACCTCATTCCCAGGGGTTATTATCATCCATAAATTCCTTAATATTATAATAACCCTTTTTATACAAACTTAGTTTAATAAAGTTTTTGAACTTTGAGCAGGTCAAATTTTGTATATTTTCTGGAATTTTGTTGTAAAAGCGTATACATCGCCCCAAGAATGAATTACTGACTCGGTGGAGTCGAGTAACTGGTACTACTAGCTTGTGTCTGTTCCTAGTATTTACAGAATGAATATCACTTATTTTTGTAAAACTACTTTTATTTTTGTGTACGTACATTACATTTTCATAAATGTATTGAGAGGCCAAAGTTAATAAATTAATTTCTTTAAATTTTTGTGGCAGCGACTCTTTAGGCTTTAAATCATAAATTGCTCTTATGGCCCTCTTCTGTAAAACAAATATAATTTTAGTGTCTTTTTACGGCATAATATGCTGCAGAACTAAGTCTGCTTGCTAGTTTTGATATATGGGGGCTCCATTGAAGCTTCGCGTCTAGTGTGATTCCAAGAAAAATGGTGGTATCCCCATTTAAAATTACATTAGTATTTAATTGTTTGACATTTGGAGTCTAAAAATTTCATAGATTTCGTTTTAGTGCTAATTATCAACATTGAACTAATTTACTAATTTAGATATAGCATTATTCACTTCGTCATATTTTAGTAATTGTCGTCTTAATTAGAAAATTAAAGTGTCATCAGCAAATAATACTATATCATGGTTATCCCCTACTATGTAAGGTAAGTCATTATGTATACAAGAAACAGAAATGTGGACCGAGAATTGAGCTTTGAGGCACGCCCATTTGTACCATCGACCTGGAAGAGCTCATACTGTTAATGACAACTTTTTGCGTTCTGTTACTTAAATATGAAATAATTAATTTAAGAGCATCACTTCTTACACCGTAGTGTTGCAGTTTCCTGATTAATGTTTCATGGTGAAATCGAAGGCCTTGGATAGGTCACAGAATATACCCAAAGCATCCTGTGAATCCTCCCACACTACTACAGCGCATCACAAATCTACTGCTGAACATAGGGCTCCCCCATAAACTAAAAACATTTTATTATAAACTATATTTTAAGTCTTCGGAATTTGTAAGATATTTGGTACTTACGTAGAGCTAAGAAATATATCAGCGAGGTGCACAAGGCGACGTTTGTAACGCGTCGCGAACATCTCCGGCTCAAACATAGCATACAGCCTGTCATACATGTCCGGGTAGTCAATATTGTGTCTTCGGACCAGCTCTAAGACACCCTGGAGTGCAAGCATGCTGATAGGACCACCTGGTGAAAATATAAAATTGTAAATTGATTGGGTATGCTAATGAGTTACGATAGGTGTTTTTATGGGAACTCCATAATACAGGGGTTCCCAAACTTTTTCAATTCGCGGCGCACTAACATGTTCAGTATTTTGTCTCGGCGCCCTAGCTAACAGTGGTAGAGCCGCGCTGCAGCTTCTGCTGTAGCATGGATGGGCCGGCTCGAACCGGGGCGGTACCACTACCTCACAGAATACCAACGTAAAGTAGAAGCTTTGCTTCTGCGTTTCGCTTGGTTAGTGCAGGTGGCCGGAGGCTAATCCCATAACATGGTAGCGGAATTTAAAAAGAAAGAACTACCCCAGGAGGGTACCAGCACCCCTGGTAATGGAGAATCCCTCACTGAGCATCCACGGTCAAGCTACCCTCTTCCTGAGCGTGGGTGCTCAGGCTGCCCCGCGTATTCTGGGGGCAAAATCCCGCTCTATACTAACACTGCACGGGGCAAACAGAGCAATAAAACCATGGCGACCCCTGCCACGCTATCCGTGGACTTCTGCAACATCAGGGGACTTCACTCGAACCTTAACGCCGTCCACTACCATCTAGAGACGGCGAAGCCGGCCTTGCTCTTTTTGACCGAGACGCAGGTGTCCTCTCCGGCTGATACTTCGTACCTCTCCTACCCGGGGTACAAATTAGAACACTTCTTTGTGCCCCGGGCTGGAGTTTGCGTATACGTCAGAGAGGATATCTGTTCTCGACGCCTCGGCAGTCTTAAAGGTACGGACCTGTCCATCCTATGGCTGCGCGTAGACAGCGACGACCATCCCCGCGTCTACGGGTGCCTGTATAGGTCCCATAGCGGTAATGCCGACACAGACCGACTCATCGACCACGTCCAAATGGCTACAGATTTCTTGCTACAACAGATCCCATCCGTAGAGATCGTGATACTTGGCGATTTTAACGCCCACCACGCTGAATGGCTCGGTTCACGTTTAACCGATCATGCGGGGAGATCTGTTTATGACTTTGCCTTGGCATATGGTCTGACACAACTGATTACTTCGCCTACGCCGATTCCAGATGTGGAGGATCATACACCTTCCCTGTTGGACCTTCTGCTGACCTCTCATCCGGACGGATATCAGGTTTCCGTCGATGCCCCTCTTGGCTCTTCGGACCATTGTCTGATCCGGGTGTGGTGCCACTCACGCTCTCCTCGCGGTTGCGTTCTGCAGGTTGCCGCCGTGTTTGGCATTACAGGTCGGCGGATTGGGATGGAATGCGGTCTTTTGCATCCTACCCATGGGGCGGGTTTGCTTCTCGCCGGATGATCCCAGCGCTGTTGCTGACTCTGTCACCGATGTGGTGCTACAGGAATGGAACTATTTATTCCATCATCTGTGGTACCCATCGGTGGCAGATCGCAGCCTGGTTTGGTCGCTCCTGTAAGACTGCATTACGCAGTAAGCAGGAGTGTTATCAGGCCTGGGCTGAGGCTTCGGCGGCTCGGGATGTAAACACCAGTATGCTTAAAAGTATAACTTCGCCTCCAGGTCCTTCAAAAGAGTTATTGCCAAGGCAAAGTCAGAGCACATAGGCAGAATTGGCGAGAAACTAGTTCGCCTTCCTTCGGGAACCCGTGCATTCTGGTCTCTCGCCAAGGCTGTCCAAGGGAATTTCTGTAAGCCATCACTACCATCTCTGCACAGGGAGGATGACTCACTGGCCCACGCCGCAAAGAAAGCCGACCTTTTAGGCTCCCTTTTTGCGTCCAACTCGACTCTTGATGACGGGGGAACACCGCCGACCATCCCGCAGTGTGAGTGCTCTATGCCTGATGTGCGATTCACACAGTGCTCAGTACGCAAAGCACTCCTCTCCTGGACATCCACAAGTCAGTGGGCCTGATGGAATCCCGCCAATTGTGCTGAGGACGTGCGCTCAGAGTTGGCACCGATTCTAACGCGTCTTTTCGGTACTCCTACTCCCTAGGCGTTGTCCCGAATTCATGGAAGACAGCTTTCGTGCACGATCCTAAAAAGGTAACCGCTCTGATCCGTCCAACTACAGGCCTATCGCCATCACCTCCTTGTTCTCGAAAATAATGGAGTCCATTATTAACTGCCAGCTCATGCGGTACCTTGAGGAGCACCAGCTGATTAGTGACCGCCAGTACGGTTTCCGTCAGGGTCGCTCAGCTGGTGATCTTCTTGTTTACCTAACACATAGATGGGCGCAGGCGATCGAGTCCAGGGAGGCATTGGCCGTTAGTTTGGACATAGCGAAGGCCTTCGATCGGGTCTGGCACAAAGCGCTTCTTTCGAAGCTTCCTTCCTATGGGCTTCCGAGAAATTGTGCAATTGGATCACCAGTTTTCTGGCTGATCGGAGCATCAAGGTCGTAGTAGACGGTGCATGCTCCGATTACAAGACTATTAACGCTGGTGTTCCACAAGGCTGCGTGCTATCACCAACGCTGTTTCTTCTGCATATCAATGATATGTTGCAAACCGGTAACATTCATTGCTATGCGGATGACAGCACTGGTGATGCTCTATACACCGGCCATGCCAATATTTCTCGGGAAAACGTCGCCGAGTACCGGAACAAACTTGTGTCTGAAGTCGAGACTTTGTTGGACAAAGTCTCGGATTGAAACGACTAAATCTAGTCCAGTTCAATCCCAGAAGACACAAGTTTGCGCGTTTACCGCTAAAAGGAACCCTTTGTCGTATCACCTCAGTTTCAAGGCACTCCTTGTTGCCTCAGCCAGTATCGGAATCCTCGGCGTTGACATATCGAGTGACGTGCAGTTTCGTGGTCACTTGGAAGAGAAGGCAAAATTAGCCTCTAAAAGCTTGGCGTGCTCAGTAGAGCGGCACATCATTCATGCCGGCACACCGCCTGCAACTTTACAAGGCGCAGGTTCGGCCTCATGGAATACTGTTCCCATCTCTGGGCAGGGGCTCCCAGTGCCAGCTCCTTCCACTTGACCGCATTCAGCGCAGAGCGGATCGAATCGTCGACGACCGAGTTCTTTCCGATCGGCTTGACTCACTAGCACTGCGTAGAGATGTTGCATCTCTTTGCGTATTTTATCGCATGTACCACGGGGAGTGCTCTGAGGTGTTCGGACTAATTCCAGCCGCTCAATTTGACCATCGCACATCGCGACAAAACTTGCGATACCATCCATACCATCTGGATGATTGGCGGTCCACCACTGTGCGATTTAGAAGATGTTTTCTTCCTCGCACAACTTCCTTGTGGAACCGATTACCACCAGCGATTTTTCCGGACCGATACGACTTAGGGACCTTCAAGAAAGAGCCTACTCCTTTAAAAGGCCGGCAACGCATCTGCAATTCCCCTGGTGTTGCAGTTGTTCATGGGCGGCGGTAGTCATAACATCAGGTGAACCGCAGGCTCGTTTGCCCCTCTCCTATAAAAAAGCTAGTCGAAATAGGGTACAATGACACTTGGTAGAGTTTTTAAAATAGGAAATAAAATACAAAGGCAACTTGGTCAATATGACGTGTGAGCTTGGTGATCTCCACACATTTTTTGAAAGCATGTGATATAAGGCTTGACACCGCTACTCTCATTTCTTGCTCCAAATTGATCTTAGAGCGATATTTGCTCTTTATTACAGCTACAGCTGAAAATCCGGTTTATTTTGTACCCTTACAGGACTACTAAACACGACAGGAAAGCGCGTTTTCTAGTTGTTATTATGAAAATGTTGCTATATCCCAGATATAAAATAATTAATTTCTCACCACGTCATGGGTTGACTGACAGAGAATGCTAACTGGTATAAGTGCGTAGGAGTAGGATCGTATGCCGTTATATTTAGCAATTAAATTACTGCAGACCACTAATAACTATATTTATTAACACACAAGTACAAGTTAAACAAGAGTACAAAAATGTAAATCATTGCATTGAAAACATTGCTTATATAGCTAAAAATAATTAATAATAATTAAAATCACAATATGCTGTTTATCTTAAACTACACTCCGATTGGTCGCATTCACAATGAACACAATAGGTACACATGAGGCCATTGAACTCTGCTAGCGCTGCAACTAATGGGAACGCATAGTGCGCCCTAATGAGCGGGCGTTGCTAATCGGTGACGTAGGACATTATCCGATGTATGACGTAGTGGTGGCGTGATCTTAAGGTCCGTTCTAGGTACTAATTTACTCGCCACACTGGAATTAAGTCCGCCCTTAGTAACCTTTATGGTTAGTACAATAAAGTTTTAAAATAAATAAAACACCCCAACTGGCGACGATGAGCAACATGAACTTCAAAATAAGTTAAAGCTACTGCGTGCTTGCGAAAACGAACGCACGGTTAGTCGGTTGTCTCTGAATTCGAAATACGCACTTTGATTTGAGTGATTTTATTTTCAATCCATATCGATCAATGTGTCTGTATGCAGCGGCATGAGGCGCTCCACCAGCAGCTACATATATATATACATATATATACTGTGTGACGTCGGTACCTGTGTCGAGGCTGTCGCACAGCATGTCGGTGGCGAGGTGCGGGCGCGCCAGCAGCGGCATGAGGCGCTCCACCAGCAGCTACATATATATACATATATATACTGTGGCACGGCGGTACCTGTGTCGAGGCTGTCGCACAGCATGTCGGTGGCGAGGTGCGGGCGCGCCAGCAGCGGCATGAGGCGCTCCACCAGCAGCTACATATATATACATATATATACTGTGGCACGGCGGTACCTGTGTCGAGGCTGTCGCACAGCATGTCGGTGGCGAGTGCGGGCGCGCCAGCAGCGGCATGAGGCGCTCCACCAGCAGCATATATATACATATATATACTGTGGCACGGCGGTACCTGTGTCGAGGCTGTCGCACAGCATGTCGGTGGCGAGTGCGGGCGCCAGCAGCGGCATGGGCGCTCCACCAGCAGCTACATATACATATATATACTGTGCACGGCGGTACCTGTGTCGAGGCTGTCGCACAGCATGTCGGTGGCGAGGTGCGGGCGCGCCAGCAGCGGCATGAGGCGCTCCACCAGCAGCTACATATATATACATATATATACTGTGGCACGGCGGTACCTGTGTCGAGGCTGTCGCACAGCATGTCGGTGGCGAGTGCGGGCGCGCCAGCAGCGGCATGAGGCGCTCCACCAGCAGCTACATATATATACATATATACTGTGGCACGGCGGTACCTGTGTCGAGGCTGTCGCACAGCATGTCGGTGGCGGTGCGGGCGCGCCAGCAGCGGCATGAGGCGCTCCACCAGCAGCTACATATATACATATACTGTGGCACGGCGGTACCTGTGTCGAGGCTGTCGCACAGCATGTCGGTGGCGAGTGCGGGCGCGCCAGCAGCGGCATGAGGCGCTCCACCAGCAGCTACATATACATATATATACTGTGGCACGGCGGTACTGTGTCGAGGCTGTCGCACAGCATGTCGGTGGCGAGGTGCGGGCGCGCCAGCAGCGGCATGAGGCGCTCCACCAGCAGCTACATATATATACATATATATACTGTGGCACGGCGGTACCTGTGTCGAGGCTGTCGCACAGCATGTCGGTGGCGAGGTGCGGGCGCGCCAGCAGCGGCATGAGGCGCTCCACCAGCAGCTACATATATATATATATACTGTGGCACGGCGGTACCTGTGTCGAGGCTGTCGCACAGCATGTCGGTGGCGAGTGCGGGCGCGCCAGCAGCGGCATGAGGCGCTCCACCAGCAGCTACATATATATACATATATATACTGTGGCACGGCGGTACCTGTGTCGAGGCTGTCGCACAGCATGTCGGTGGCGAGGTGCGGGCGCGCCAGCAGCGGCATGAGGCGCTCCACCAGCAGCAGCAGCGCGCGCCGGTGCGCCCGCGGCTGCTCGCACAGCGCCCACTGGCACGCGAAGCCCCAGCACCGGTTCGCGTGCCGCCGGCACACCGCCGCGTGGTACTTGAACTGCGGCTTGCCTGCCACACCCAACACCACTCCAATCAACCAACCCTCCAACACCAAACCACAAGACCAATTGTAACACTTGGCGATGTTTGGCCGTCGTCTGGTCTCAATATTTTCAATTAGTGTAACGAGACAGATTCCATAGTCGCCTTTCACGACACCCAGGGGACGAAATGGGGTAGATGATTCTGATACACTACAATCTCACGGCGATATAAATCCAGCAGCTCATATAATACATAGTTTTTTATAATCTTTGTAACATCGAAAATTGAAGACTTAAAAGTATGCTGTGTAGTGGTGGCTTAAGAAATTTCATCATCCCATTTCCTTCCAGGGGTACTATAGGAAGTAACTTAGGAAAATGTCATCTTGTATAATAATAACCGTTAAATACTAAGATCAATGTCAAAGATGCGAGACATCTAATACTGTGATCGACATTTAGCTGCGAGTGGCGATAAAGATAAATTCTTTTTACATTAGGAGGGGTCCATGTCCAGATCATGACTGTAATAAGCCAATAAAGAAAAAAAGAAGGAAGAAACAATGATAATGAATGCCAACTATACATCTCAATTGTACGATATGTGTGAAAAGTCTAAATAGCGAATTTGTTCAATATGGTAGTGATGTTATTCTGGTGGTGTTGCCATCACGAGACACTAAATTAATCCAGTGGGGTGGGGCCGTACACAAACACACTTCGAACATTGAATCAACTAGTTTAAACTAAAATTATAACATTACTTATTGGGAGAATATATCTCTGTAAAATCTATTTAAAACGCTAAATTCAAATTTCACGGACTAGTAATGGCATTAATGATGTGAGGTTAACGGATTTGCTCTCCATCTTTTGGCCCAAAGAGGTGAGTAAGTTAACCTTAACAGATGCTACTGATAATGATGATTTTTAAAAAAAGAAAGAAAATATCATCTATTTATAACTTCTTCAATCAAGAAGAAAAAAATAAGTAATTTCAGTAGTTCACTTTCTCATTTTTTTTAAAGTAAATGCAATATCTTTGGCACTAAAAGACACACAAACTTAAACATCCATCTTATTACAAAACATAATTTTCTATAATCTTGTGTTTAAAGCTTAGTTTAGGAAATATTTTTCATGAAAGAAGTCCCATAACCGCAGAGCCACAGTCTTCGCGAAATTTGACATTTGCTGTCAAATTTAATACTTAACAATTTAGCTATATTTACGCGAGACTTTTTCATGAAACACAGTTTAAACCTGTTACTAATGATAAACTACTTTTTACTATAAGACTGTATAATAGCAAGCACAAGCAAACCAGCGCCTGTTCACCAGCTTTTATTCAATGAATTTATCTTTGAATAAACTTCAAAGTAATAGCTTACACACATCCCACTGTACACAAATTCTTGAAATTTTTATGATTTCATAGACATGCCAATTTCTACAATGTTTTCTTTAATGGCAGAGCATGTGGTAAATAACAAATTTCTAGACTGGCTCATTAGTCTAGTGGTCCCAAGTTTGAATTCTAGGTTGGACCAAAATCATTTATTGGGTCGAGAAATTCTCAGTAGCAGATGCTGCTCTAACCAAAATTCTGTATGGAGGCTATTGCCCTAAATATTAAATCACCTTCAGCAGCACACAGCACCTTCTCTTCTTTATCTTCATCCCTCTCCTTGGTCTTGTTTTTTACCTCTGTGGGAATCTCATTTGCAAGCAGTTTGTCTAACAGCTCAAGGTAGTTCTGCATATAAATTGATGAAGGCGATCTGAAAAAAATGGCATAAGTCTTAATTAAGGCATGGATAGGTTAGGTTGCATGTGTGCCTCTATGATTATAAGTATTATTATAGGCACTAATATCTCCCACACAGTTAACGGCTTCAGTCACATGCATGATTTCGGTAGTTAATACAAACATGAAAGTAAAATTATTGCTGTAGAAATATGACCATTAAGAAGTATATTAGAAGTGACTTTGAATTATAAAGTGAAAATTTTGTAATATAAAGTGAAAATGTTGTGAACGCAACTAAGACGAAAGTGATGGTTTTTAAAAGAGAAGAAAGTAAAACGTTATGTGAAATAACAATAGAAGGGGAGTTGATTGAGCAAGTGGATGATTTTATATATTTGAGATGTTTATTTAGCAGGGATGGTAGATATGATAAGGATATAGAACGACGAGTGAACGCAGGAAATAGAGTGAATGGGGCTCTACACGCTATTGTGAAGAGTCAGAATGTGTCAAAAAAGGCACGTTTGGCAATTTATAATGCTGTGTTAGTCCCTACTTTAATGTATGGTAGTGAAAGTTGGGTCTGGCAGAAGAAGCATGAGAGTAGAATAAATGCTGTAGAAATGCGGTCATAAAGGAGTATGCTAGGGCTGAATCTGAATGACTGGGTGAGAAATAGAGTGATAAGAGAAAAGAATGGTTTGCAAGATGACGTTGTGACCAGGATTAAGAAAGAAATGCTTCAGTGGTTTGGTCATGTAGAAAGAATGAATGAGGAGAGAGTGACAAAACAAATTTATGTTGCAGAAGTGAACGGCAGAGTCGGAAAGGGACGCGAAGACGAAGAATTATCAAGATTTATTTTATTCAAGAAGATTAATAGACGAAGGTTTATCGACCAAATTGGCGTTATATTGAAAAAAGGCCCAATTAGGAGTACCCTTAATCGACGAGCGTGTATGCGTAGATATATGGATGTAAAGGAGGCGAGAGAGGTGTGCCAGGATCGTGCCAAATGGAAGTCCGTAGTCTCTGCCTACCCCGCTGGGTGACAGGCGTGAGTGTTTATGTATGTAAATTTTGTAATAAGAAATAAGTGTGATTTGCAAGACGTTGTGAGTGTGTGGAGAATCAAGAAATGCTTTGGTGGTTTGGACACTAAGATTAATGAGGAAAGGACAGTGTTGGCAAAGGATAAAATTTATCAATCAAATTGGTGATATATTGAATATGGGCAAATTTAAGAGTACTCTTAACCAATAAGCATATATGAATGAAATAAATGGATGTGAAAGACCATTTTTGCCTACCACACAGAGAGTGACAGGCATAAGAGCCATTACCATAAATGCAAAACTAACTCTGTCACAAGTTTAGATATTTATATTCTAGTATGATGTTTATATTATCAATAGACTGCCATATTTTATAGATAAGATTTTTCAACAGCAAATAGAATCAATTTTATTATTTGCTCTAGATAGCCATTAGATACATAACATCATTTTTTTACTTCAGTTTACTGACAATATTATTAAAGAGATCATTGAAATATATTGTTATTGTTTAAAATATTGTAAACTTACTTTTTGTAACCAATTGTGGAAAGAACTTTAAGGCCATATTGCTGCACGTCTTTGTACTCGGTAAACTCTTGAAACCGTGCAATGGGGGCCGACATTGTTATTTCAGAATCCAGTAATACAGTAAATATGTTCTGAAAAGAGTTTAAGAACAGATTATGCTTTTTATACAAATAAACTAACACTAAATACATCCACCTAAGTTATTAACTTAGATATATATAAGAAGACTTTTCTTTTATTTAACTCACCTTCAAACGGACTGATGGAAAATAGTACCCGTTGGTGGTCTCCAATGGATTTTGACCTTCAATTTGCATCAGCTTGCAGGCAGTGACAAGTGCCTGTAGACGTGAATTGGTACGACCACGCCGAATGCATTCCAAGCAACGCACCAAAGCTGCTTCATAACACTCGTTCAGCCATCTGGTATATTCAGCTTCTGGGCTGTGATCTTAAAGGAAAAATATAAATGTAGGTCATAGGATATACTATCTAATTTCACCAAATATTGAAATATTTTATTACTGCAGGCAAAATTAAAGTAGCTTATAAATTGAATTCACCATTGTTTTTTATTTATTTATTTATGTACACATTTATGTGCAGTGAGTTAATACAAAAACACTACTTCTTTCAATATAATATACTGGAATATCTTCTAGTTGGCTCATACATAAAAATATATTATGAATTGGCAAACTTAGTCTAATATATGAATAGTAATAATTTTCAAGAATATGGATTATTTAATAAAGGATTAAGAAGTTGAACATCTGGGAGTAACTAGCGACTCACTGGTAACAAGATATTCTATTATAGTCTTCACTTCCTCCACATTCCTTTACCTATCCACTACCACCACGTGGATTTACCACATGCTCAGCGGTGAAGGAAAACATTGTGAGGAAACCTGTGTCTGAGAAATAAGAAATAAAAATATTTCGAAGACATGTGAAGTTCGCCAATACGCATTAGGGCAGCACTGTGGACATTTCCTTGCCCTAAAACCCTCTCGGGAATGAGAGGAGGGCTATGTCCAGCAGTGGAACGTATAATATAGGCTGTAACTTTAACTAACTTTTACCATCAGGTAGATTGTACGCTTCTATTCACACCTACTGAACAATATGTGACAGTGTACTCTTTACACCACCATAAGATTAAGTAATGCACAACATACTTTTTTAATATTAATTACAAATAAAGTTGTAAATTTCAGATATTATAATGGAATTGTTATATTAAAACTGATCTTCACCAACCAACTTTACCATTGGATGGCAGGTTCCCTGTAATAAATGGTTATCCCCTACAGCACGGCTAGCATGGGCTGGGGACAAAAAATTTATCCCCCGATTATATCCACTGACAAGAGATAAATTATCTTGTGCTTATGCCAAAGCACGGCAACGGGGAGAAGTATATCCCCGTTTGACATAACAAGTAGACATATATCCCTCGTCCTTAGCATGGAGCCAAATGAAAGGTAACAAATTATATTTATTTGACATTTGAAAGGACAATTTTATCCTAGTTCATTGGATGTGGGTTTAAGTTTATATTTATACAAAAATCTATCGAAGTCTAAGTATATCTCCCATTTTATCTATTGTGGATATTATATCCACCGGTGTGCCCATGCTCGAAGGGTGGATAAAACTAAGCGAGGGGATAAACATTTTCTCCTTTCCCCGGGGATAAAATTGTCCCCTGCCCATGCTAGCCCTGCTGGTACAGTAAGTCATAAATATATATAGACAAGAAATAGGAAGAAGTAGTGAACCATTCCCTGCTCTAGTAGATTCAGAGATTATGCCACAGGATGAAGACAGTCTACAAAATAAATTGAGCTTTTAAATGGTTTGATGGTCACAAACCAACTAAGGTTCAAAAAGTCACATGTTACAAAATGTATTGTAAAAATGTGTTGTATAATATGTATGTAATGTTAGGTATTTAGTCGCAGATTTAAGACTAAAATCGTAGGTATTAATACCGCATCCTTAGCTTAAATTTCATAAAGTCGTAAACCTCCACCGACGAGCTTTAAGCGCGCAAAATCAATAATATAACGAGCGACATAATAATTGAAATAATGTATATTGCTTGTACGTACCTATCGGTTTTAATGGGATTATTTCTTGGACCAGGTCTCCCCTTTTTAGTAACTCTGAGAATATTACTTCTATAGTAAGTAAGAGCGGCGTGTAATTATCCGATTCAGCCTGTAATACAAACAAATATACACCAGCTATCCAAAAACGTAACCTAAGACGTAATACCAATAAAATATAAAGCATCATAAAACTAAATTTATACTTACATCAAACATTTGAAGAATATCCGCTAGATTGTTTGCATGTTTTCTAGAGTTCAAAAATTCGTTTGCTTTATTACGTAGCTGTGCCGATATCATTTTTGTTAAATTTTGTTGCTCCGCAGCCATTTTTGTATTGAAAAATTGAAATGAACTAATCCATAGAGTAGAATTAACGTTGTTGTTGCGATTTTCCAAATAAGGTAATCAAAACCCTAGGACCATACAGCCTAGTCTAACGTGTAACGTATTACACCCATTTTCAAATAGTGTTTTAAATGAATCCTAGTGATAATGAACCACTATAATTTTTATATAAATTTTTTAAAACCGGATAGTGCCATAAAAATGGCTTTTCATCTATCATTTTAAATTTTCGCACGAAAACGCTAGTCGACAGGCTGTTCAGCTCGGGACGTCACTGCACTAGTAAATAAAACGAATTTGCAAAGGAATAAGATATTTTTGGATGATCTTTATCATTGGTGTGTTGTGTATGAATGCAAAAATACGAGCATAAGAACTCCGGGAAGTCATGGATCCAAGTGACAACTGATTTAAATATGAGGAATACTTGGTTAAAACTGGCAAGAAGAGACCCGAAGACATTGTCTGCAAAAACAAGACTATACTTCTGTGAAGATTACTTTGATGTTAGTATGACTTATATTCAACTATCATTTATACAAAACAAAACATCATGAGGTGATAGGTATTTTAAATAAAATTTTGTAATAGATTAGGTTATCTTAGATATAACTTATGATTGTTATCATAGATAAATATAACTATGTATTATCAAAAGACACTCTAACCTGGTATTGTGTTATTGTATGAACCACAGTTGGTAATCCATCCATCCATCCATTACATCCTACAAAAGTTCACTGCTGAACTTAGACGTCCCCCATAGATTACAGGTCTTGCAAGCGCCATTTCAATAAAATACGAAATAAAAGTCAACGAACATGATGATAACTTAAAAATTTTCAAAACAACACACAGCACATTAGGTTGTTTACTATCGAAGTGACATCACGACTGACGGATAGCGTTTTGGACATTTGAGGCACAGATATAAAAAAAAATTAAAATTAAAATATAAAATTTATAATGCATTTTTATGAATAGATCAACATTTCTCGTTTACTTTTTACTAACCCTATTATAAATACGTACTTTTTATTATTTTTTACATGCTGCAAAACAGACAGATGTAAGCACAAAGCAATGGAAAAAATGTCTTGAGATTTATATCACTATCGGAGCCATTGTTTCATCATTTGTTTAACATAGTCAGACACCATTACTATTACGTACTAAAGTCTCCTTCAAACGATTATTTAAACGATGATACAAGAGCTGCATTCCAACGGTGCTTAAAATCACATCAAAAACCTTTCTCATTTCTACCCTGAACGAAATTTTAATGAGATATTATCATTATAAACTGTCACTATAAATATTATGTTTTTTATCCGCTTGAGATATTCTTATTTTATTTAGATTATTATCAACAGTTCGCCGGATTAAGCTGAGGTTCAAGTCTTCCAAGAATGTGACACATCCACAAATTTTTGAGGGTTTTGTGTACAAAATATACGCTATATGGTTATAAAACTTTGCCCGCCTTGGTAAATCGTAACAACAATAAATAACCTTTGACTATGACTATGAGATATGATTTTGAGGTTATCTGTCAAGGCGGTAGTATTGTTTTGATTTTATGTAAATCTGTTTATTATAATAGTTTTGAAAGTATAATACAAAATGGACGGAGATCTGTATGATGAATTCGGTAATTACATCGGTCCAGATTTGGAATCAGATTCAGATGACGAACAGAGTGTTTATGGGCAGGATAATCGTGACGCTGACGAAGATGCCATGGAGGAAGACGAAGATGCTGATGTTGAACCTGAAGCCGCGCCGATGTCGGTAGTCTTGCATGAAGATAAAAGGTAAACTAAACAATCTTACGGAGATAAAAAGGCGCAAAGTTGAAAGCTCGGTTTTTAGTTTCCACTTTGTATTTGCAATAAACTTCCATGAGAATTATAAGCATTAAATTACTAATAACTATCTATTTAAATTCGTCGCCTAATGCGCCGATGTCTGTAGTCTTGCATGAAGATATATGGTAAACTAAACAGTCTTACCGAAATAAAAAGATGCAATGTTGAAAGCTCGGTTTCAGTTTCCACTTTGTATTTACATTAAACTTCAATTAGAATTATATAAGTACCAGACGTCTATAGGGGTTGACTATAGACGTCCGGTACTTGATTTTAATTATGTTTTCAGTTTAGAAGGCTTGTCAGCTTTAAGCTTGAACCTTTTACACTGTTTTTGGATGTCGGAAATGCGTTTTGAATTAATAACGATAAAAATAAATTCACTAAAAATTGCGTATAGTTATGAAGTAGACGTCCGGTACTTGATTTTAATTATACAGTAGAAGCTCTGTAAGTCGAACTTCAAGGGAGATGCCAAAAATTTCGAGTTATAGAGTTTTTGACTTATGAAGGGTTTCCACTAAGGCAGACTTTGACTTGTAGAGGGTTAGGGCATATTCAGATGACCCACGCCGACCACGCACAGGTCCTGCACATGCGTTGTGCCCGCCTTACACCCACGCTCGCCATGCGCAAAGTTAGCGCATGCCTCGCATTCGTTTATACAACCAGTGCAGTGATCTAGTGGCTTCCAGATGTCACAACGTGAGCATGTGTGCAACAAAATGGATTCAACAAAGTTAAAAAATATAAGTTATAATTGCATACTATATGTATAAACAATGGAAGAAAGAAAAAGACAGTGAAAAGATTTATCCTACAAGAAAATATTGGGTTCACTCTATATTAATGCGCAGAGAGAAGCATGGCGCGTTTCATGTCCTTTTTGCAGAATTACGCAAATTATGACGATGAATTTTATAACTATCTCCAAATGACTAAAAGGACATTTGATAAATTGCTAGTCGTTTTAAATATGGAAATGCTGGAGCATCAAAACACAATTAAGCGAGATAGTATTTCTTCTGCCGAAAGACTGGTTGTAACTTTGAGGTGAGTAGCTACTAGCTATGATCACGCTCAAAAGTGGAGTCATAGTGCTTGCGCATATAATTTGAACTATTATTGTATTTCTAAAAGATTTACAGTTAATTTACAAATAAGCATTATCAAACGAAGCTTCAATGGGGCCCCCATATATCTAAATTAGCAAGCAGACTTAGTTCTGTAGCATATGCTGTAAGAAAGATTAGAAGTCTCACCAATTTTGAGACACCTAGATTAGTTTATTTTAGTTACTTTCATAGCTTGATGTCGTATGGCATTTTGCTATGGGGTAATGCGACTGACATCAAAGCTATATTTGCTTTGCAAAAGAGAGCCGTACGGGCGATTTATAACTTAAATTGTAATGAGTCCCTTAGAGAAAAATTTAAAGAAATTGTTAGATCCAATAAAACACCGTAATTTATGTAAATACGTGTATTGTGCTAGGTAGCAAAACTAATGAAAAAAATTGGTTGACTTAACTATCATTATTTCTTAACAATGTTATGCAAGTACCCACCTTTATAACTGTTTATGATAATCTATGATATAACATACCTTTCCCCCAAGTATGTACATACAATATTAATTATTAACAAACTCAACAACCAACTTCTAATACTTAACATCATCTAATAAGTAAATATGTATTCCTATTATAACCAGTAAACTTAAGCTAAAAAATAATTACTAGGTCTCTCATATGGTGACTTAGAATGAACATTTATTTTATTCCTAATTTTTCCCCCAGAATAAGTTATTTCCGTATTAGTTGGTATACCTAACATTTCCGCCCATTTATCCTGACTAGGTATTTTAATAATTTCTTCTCTTCCATCATTATCGGTCTTATCTTTTCCTAAGTTATAGTCGGTCATTTCCTCTGCTAAGTCATTGTCTAATATTTCCCTATTATCTGCGATATCTTGCTTCTGACATCTCTTCATCCTCTCTCCGGGTTATCGTCTTCGTCGTATCGACTTCGTCGCCACTGTTAGATCCAATAAAACACCGTAATTTAGGTAAATACGAGTATTGTGCTAGGTAGCAAAACTAATGACAAAAATTGGTTGATTTAAGTAACATTATTTCTTAACAATGTTATGCAAGTACCCACCTTTATAACTATTTATGATAATCTATGATATAACAGAAATAAACATATTAACTTTGGCTTCGCAATATATTTATGAAAATGTAATGTATGTACATAAAAACATAAATAGCTTTGATAAGAATAAAGATGTTCATACTTTAAATACTAGGAACAAACATAAGCTTGTAATACCAGTTACTAGACTCCACAGAATTAGTAATTAATTTATGGGGCAATGTATACGCTTTTACAACAAAACCCCAGAAAATGTACAACATTTGTCAATAAATAAGTTTAAATGTTTTATTAAAGAAAAATTGTACAAAAAGGGTTATTATAATATCAATGAATACATAAGTGGAAAAAACCCCTGGGAATGAGATGATCGCCACCATGCTGGTTCTATTTAAACTCATTTAAAATTTGTGCAAACAAAAAACCAAAATTATTGTAAAGTGAAATATGTTTAAAAAAAAAGTCCCGCTGGGTTTCTTGCTGGTTCTTACCAGGACAGAGGTATTTTCCGAACCAGTGGTAAATAAAAAAAAAATACTTTCAATAAGTATTATGTAATAATCTATATTGAATAAAAAATATTCTATTCTATTCTAAGTTATTTCAAATCATAGCACTATGTCTCCATTTTTGAACGTGGCCATACATATTAAAAATATGTTTTTGTTTTAATTATTTATTAAATTTGGGATATATAGGTAATTACGTTAATTAAATGTGAAAGGTAATTGTCATGAATCACAGTTATAGCTATCGCAGTAGAAAAATAATAATAATTTAAAAAAATATATTTAGTGCTACAAAGTTGATGTCGTCACTTACACAGGATGGACTTGCCCCAATTTGAGTTGTACGGTCTTTACAAACCACACGTTTCTGCACATCAGCATTTTTACCTTATTGTTTCATTTTTCATTCTCATCAATTCAGTACGCAATCATTCGCCGTCGCGCATTGTACTCACTATCAATAATATCAGAATAAATTACATAATCAGTTCAAGTCTTTATCATTTTTATCAACTTCTAAGATTGTACAGCACAGCAGCTCGTACATCTTAATGGTCCTTCGAGCATTGATCTAGTGCCGGTAAGATTTAAAGGGGACCACGCGGTTCGACAACGTAACTTCGTTTCGACCGTTTAGTGCTGCCCGTGTATTACCGCCTATTCAGCAAAAACTACACGTTTCAAGCAATTGCGCAGTGAACAAGTTCCTGCTACAGCATACATCACCACCAACAGCAGTGATTGGTAATCATCACTCCATCAATCACGATAAGCATTTTTTGCCTTTTATTTCTGTGTCTGAAGTGCAATAGCGTATCGGTCGTGTCGGCCTCCCACAAGCGGGTCTCACCGACGAGATTGAGAACGCGCATATATTGCGTTAGGATACCGGAGCACTTGGCAACAGCATCATCTCCGTGACTTAGAAGCATCCGTCACCGGATTATCAATCAAATCGTCCATTAATAAAAAAAGGAAGATTTACTATCAACTCAGCAACAACTTCTTCAAGCAATGGAGCAGTTATTCACCAACTTCAAGAAAGATGGAGCTGAAAGAAAAACTCCATCTAACATATCAAGGCGACTGGAGACTGGATCAGTACTGGAGAGAGTTCCAAGCCAATCATATCAAGTTGTTTGAGTACGAGGACCAAGACTACACTTATTTCTCGGAAAATCACTTCGAAAAAGCAAAATCATATTACACCGACTGTCGGAGAATTATCCAGCAACACCTATCTACTGATCAAGAAAATAAGTCAGTTCTGAGACCTGCTACTCCTTTAGCCGGCGTGACTTCAGATTGGCGTCCACCATCAACGTCTGCATCAACGGCTGCATCAGCGACCCCATCAGGTCAGGTCAGCACCAGCCGAGCAAATAGAGGTAACCACAGCAACAGCACGTTGGCAACTTGTACAGAAAATCTTCTACGACATCTGAAAGAGATGGCAGTCTGAGTACCTGTGCCAAATATCAGAAAGAAGCAAGTGGCAACAGAAGCAAAGAAACATGAAAATTGGTGACGTTGTCGTCATTCATGACGTCGACTTACCTCCCGGCAAGTGGGCGCTCGGTAGAGTTGTTGAACTTCACCCCGGAAAAGACGATCTGGTCCGAGTGGTGTCCCTGAAAACTAAAAACAACATTATCGCCCAATATTCGCAATAGAAGTGGTGATATTTTTGTAATAGGCCTCTTGCCTATTACAAAATATCACCACTTCTATCAGATAATAGCGTTGATAGCGAGCATAATTTGGAATCAAGCAATAAGCAATCTACAGCAGAAAGCACCAAAGCAAAAAGAACGCGGAGCAAAAAATCATGCAACTTCATTTTATTTTATTTTATTTTATTCTTTTTGGAAAACTTACAGCTAACATTAACAGTAAATAAATGAATAACAACTAGAAGACCATTTAAAAGTTTTCACCTATAGATAATATGAACTTAAAAACAATAATTGTAGTCGGTAAAACATAAACATCGATTAAGACAAATACAGTAAATTAACAAAATTAAACAGAAAAACACTCAACAAAAGATTTTTTTCGCTAAAATATTTTTGATTCGAGAAACACTGGTATTAAATAGATCCAAGTCAACGCTATTGGAAATGTCATTAAAAGTTCTGCATGCACGTATCATAAAAGAATTTTGCCTGTATTTATTCCGGGTATGCGGCACGTGGAGTAAGCGAGGATTTCTTAATAGTGTAGCTCTTGTTGTAAAGCCTAACTTACTCAGTAGCTCCGGACAGTCAATATTACCATTTGCCAATTTAAAAAGATAAATCATATCTGCTATGCGCCTACGTATGTGCAGAGGCAAAATATTAAATTTTTTACATCGCGAAATGTAGTTATTAGTGTAAAATTACGTCTTAAATTGCAGAAAACGTAGAAAACGCGTTTGTACTTGTTCAATCCTATCTATATAAATGTTATAATATGGATTCCACACTTGAGAGGCGTACTCTAAATGGCTGTGAACAAGAGCGCAATAAAGTATCTTATATGTTTTAATATTATGAAAATCAGTGGAAAATCTCAAAACGAATCCAAGTGCTCTATTGGCTTTTTTAATGATATTGTCAATATGTGAATCAAAAAGTAATTTAGAATCGAAAAATACACCAAGATCCTTTACTGACTGTAATCTCTCTATAGTAGTGTCTTGTAATTTGTAGTGAAAGACAGTGGGATTGGGTTTACGGGTAAAAGTAAGGATAAAACACTTGGACACATTAAAGTCAAGTTTATTGCGTGAACAATATCGTTCAAGTTCATTGAGATCACGCTGCAGACCAAGGCAGTCAGAAGTATTTGTAATGGGACATAAAATTTTCAAGTCATCAGCATAAAGAATTATTTTGGAGTATCACGTACTCCTGCAGGAACCTATATCATTTATAAAAATCGCAAAAAGCAATGGACCTAATAGCGATCCCTGCGGTATACCTGAACGGATTTGCACAGTTGCTGACGTATAACCATTGAGTAGTACTGTCTGACAACGGTTCTCAATATAAGACTTAAACCACCTAAACAGGTCGCCGCTGATACCTACTTCGAGTAGTTTGCTGAGAAGTATAACGTGATCTAAACGGTTAAACGCTTTACTGTAATCTGTGTAGACTACGTCAACTTGTTCAGACTTCTTGCCCAGACATGATGTTAGTTAAATAGTCAGAACAGAAAATAAGGTTCGAAACAGTGAATCTACCTTTTAAAAAGCCGTGTTGATAATCACTGAGTGTTTGTTTGATGCCATGATATACAGACGAGTATACGATTTTCTCAAAGATTTTGGTGAATAAACAAAGCTTGGATATTGGCCTATAGTTTTCTACACGGTCCTTTGGACCATTTTTATGGATGGGGGGTAATAAATGCAGATTTTCAAATAAGAGGTACCATTCCAGCATTAGCAATGTTGACTTTACTTACCATCATTTCACCCGTTCAGTGTGCCTTCAACCTACTGAGTCTAAGCAATAATCAGAGCATTTATTTAGACAAAATTTCCAATATGCACCTTGTCAGAGATCAGTGGAAACTCATTGTTTACTACGAAATGAATCCGTACTGGCAAGGCATTGATTTGTTCCGCAAGTACTTCGATTATTTGGATAACATATGCTCCAAGATATCAAAGCAAACAAAATGTGACGTAATGTTGTCGCAACTACGTCATGAGGCCACTGAACTGGACTACTATCATCATATGTTGCTCGGTCAGCAATACACGCGCTCGAGACGCCGGCGCGGACTTATCAACGGTGTCAGATATCTAGCGCACAGCTTGTTCGGTGTGTTAGACGACGAGTTCGCTCAAAAATACGAGAAAGACATCAATCTAATCTGGATGAATCAGAAACATCTCGCTCTTCTATGGAAAAATCATACATCAGTAGTTGAAGCTGAATACAACCTTTTGAGAAAAAGAAGCCAACATCATAGCAAAAGAAATTCAGACCCAATAAATCATCAATGAATTTATCCTCTCATCCATGATAGCAAACTACATTTTGGCCAATCTAAAAAACATTCAAGAAACCTTGGTGGAGACCATCACAGACATCCACTATGGGCAGTTTAATATTTATTTATTAACGCCTGAACAACTGAGTGAAGAGTTAAATATTATCTCTGGCCAATTATCAAAGGAATTAGCTCTGCCTATAAACAACATCCTAAACAACTTATCCAGACTCTATCATTTACTGGAAGTAAAAGCAAGGATGACAAGCCAATACTTTATTTTCGAGATCAAAATCCGGTTGGTGAGCAGGGATACCTACGAGATTTACAGGCTGATCTCTATCCCTCAGCAAGCACAAAAACAGATGGTCCGCATCACACCTATCGCAGATCATATTGCAATCAACAACCAAAAGGACTCGTACGTACCATTATCAGAAGAAGAAGTTCAAAGATGTACACAGTTTGACGCTGAGACTCACCTATGATCGCTACAGAAACCTATTTTCCATATGAATTCGGACGATATTCTCTGCATCAAAAATGAAGACACAGATCAGTGTGAAATCAAAACTTCGCCCTACAAAGATTTATGGGTTGAACTTAACAAACTAAATACGTACCTCTACTTTTGCTGTAATCAAAGGACGATAAGAATAATATGCATCATGTTACAGCGCAACAACTTAGCACGGCCGGTATTATCACTCTCGAGGACGGCTGTTTCATTAAAAGTGAAACATTGACAATATTTTCACACAGAAAGCAGGTCATTAATTATAATATCAAGCCCGACCTTGCAAAGATAGACATACCTCCAATCAATGATGTCATCAACCTATCAATTCCTCACCAAAGGCTCGAGAAATTAGACGAGTCAGAAAATAAGGAGAATCGAAAACACTTGTCAAGTATTGGACACCAAATAGAGCAGCTGAAGAGAAGTGACACTGACACAGAGTTGGGAGATCAGTTATCAAACCACGAACTACATCAATATGAGGTTATTTATCTTCTGCTGGGAGCAGCTATACTAGCATCAGCATTATTTGCTTTGCGGAGCCTACGCCGCAGATGCACCGCACGTATACAAGCGCCGTATCAAAGCGAAAGATCAGTTGGCTTGAATGTACAGTTCACTGGCACAAGCCCTAACACAGAGCAAACAACATCGGTCGAGCCCCGCGGTAACGCAGTTACGTCATCGGGTGAACTGAGTGCACGCGCACTGGATAAGTCGACGTCGCCTACAGTTTGCAAACGTTTTAGTGATCTTTGTGCAGTGTCGTGAAGTGTGAAATTTATAAGTTTTGTAATTGAAATTTATAAGCTAAATTTTGTAGTATCATCATCATTAACAATTTGTATCATTTTATAATCACCTATCAATCATCATCTGTTCTCTCTCTCGCCCCGCAGCATGTACGGTCTTTATAAACGGCACATTTCTGCACATCAGCATTTTCACCTTATTGTTTCATTTTTCATTCTCATCAATTCAGTACGCAATCATTCGCCGTCGCGCATTGTGCTCACTATCAATAATATCAGAATAAATTACGTAGTCAGTTTAAGTCTTTATCATTTTTATCAACTTCTAAGATTGTACAGCACAGCAGCTCGTACTTGAGTGTAAGAGTCAAATTCTAGTTCGGAACTATAAGTAGTAAAACTAGATTAGCTTCTCACATTAGAAGGTCCAGCTGCAGTAGAATATCCATAAGCTTGAGTATCGTAGGTTGGCTGAGGTTGGATGGGTTGTTGCAGGTGGATGACTAATGTATTGCTGTTTAGAGTTATTTGTTTTAAATTCTTTAGTATCGATATTACTTGATATTGGAATTCGATAACTTCTTCATCAGTGAACTTCTCTACTGTTGGTGCAATACTCTTAAAAAATGACATAATTCTAGAGTCATCAGTTTACGTTTCTTCTTTTTGTAAAGAATCGATTAATTGAATCATTCTTCTATCTACTGTACTCAAATCTTTTTCCTTATGAACTTGTTCTTCCTTCTTCTTTTTGAACATCGGTGTATCTTGACTGTCATCATTTTCAATGTTGCAAGGTGGTTGTATATTTGACTAAGTATCTCATCATGTTTAACATTTTTTGTCAAAATTTTCATATTATCACAGTATGTGTACTTATGAACTGTTTTGGATTAGCTCCCGATCCCGACTTGCATTCGTTTAATTTTCTATGACATTTCATCCATTCGTCTCTCATAGATTTCCACTTCTTCACAACCAGTTTCCCTGTAATTATATCATAACGATCATGTAATGTAATTAATGACGACACGTTTGGCTTATTTTAGTGACTCTACTTGCTGTGCCAGCGGTTGCGGGTTCGTGTCCCGCTGGGGGCATTCATCTGTGTGATGGGCACGAATATTTGTACTTCAGTCATGGGTCTTTATATTTATAATATGTATGTATTTTAAGTTATATATGTGTAGTGTATCAACTATCTGGTATCCATAACACAAGCTTACCATGGAACCAGATGGTGCTGTGTTTAATGTCCCAACATATTTATTATTATTATTACATTTTAAATTTATAATAATTACTTATTATTTTATTTTTGAGGTATCTAGCAACAGGACATACTTTCGCTGATCTGAGATACGGATTCAGAATCGGTTTGCCAAAGTATCTAAAAAGAATTGTCAGAAATATATGAAAGTGCCAACTGAAAAGGAGTGGTATGAAATTGCTCACAATTTCGGTTTTAAAGCCAATTTTCCTCATTGCCTGGGTGCTGTAGATGGCAAGCAGATAAGAGTAAAAAAGCCCAACAGAAGTGGATCGATGTTTTTAAATTATAAATTTTTTTTTCTATTGTTTTAATGGCGATAGATGACACTAATTATAATTTTATTTTCATTGATGTTGGTGCATACGGCAAAGAATGTGATTCATACGTTTTTAAGGAGACTACTTTTTGGAAAAGCTTAGTGAACAAGACGATAAATTTGCTACCGCCTGCGCAACTGGACGGATCAGACGTTGATCTAGGTACCCTACATATTTGTTGGGGACGAGGCTTTTGTGTTACACGAAAACTTACTTCGCCCCTTCAGTGGTCAACAGCTGGATGCGACTAAATCGGTCATTAACTACCGTTTGACCAGAGCAAGGCGATATGTTGGCGGCTCCGTGGCGCAGTGGCTTAGCAATGAGTTGCTGCGCTAAGGGTCGCGGGTTCGAATCCCGCACGGAACAAGTATTTGTATGGTCTACAAATAATTGTTCCGGGTCTGGATACGATATAGGAGAAAATCCTAGTGTGGAGGTAACGTTTTTAAAAAAATAATGAAGGAAATAAATATGTAGAATGTGATTTGGCATTATGACTAATAAATGGAGAATTATTTTATATATTTACGCGAACACTACACATTGAATAAAACTACTTTTACGGATTATATCGCGTTTAATAACTTATTTTTATTAATTCCCTACGTTTTAACGACATCGGGACGTCAATCGCCTCAGTCCCCCGTGACCATGGGTGCTGTAAAGCACCCGAAACATCGGGAATTAATAAAAATAAGTTATTGAACGCGATATAATCCGTAAAAGTAGTTTTATTCAATAAATGGAGAATTATTCATCGTCCTCTAGATGTGTCACTTGATTTAGCAGTAAAAATCGTAATTAGACGTGTTTTTTACTTCATAACTTTTTACATAAAGAAGAGGGTGTGCCTGAAATATCAACTATCAATCTTGGTCCTGAAATATCAGTATTACCAAGGGCGGAAATACAATTCGTAATCATTTTGCGGAATACTTTGTGAGAAGGGAAGAGTACCATGGCAAATTAAATATTGTTAATTGAAATGGTAAAACACAATTTATTAAAAATATTCTAACATACATACCGTATTTATTTTTTTCCACATCCGGCAGCGATTCAAAATCTTGATATCTTTATAACTTTCAAGGGTTTTGTCCCACAGCACGTCCTTTTCCTCCACCAAAGAAATAAATGTTTCTTTATCGATGTCATCCATTATTATTTAATTAAAAAACACGCCAAGCAACTAAACTTGATCACAGTCAATACGTCACTAACCGAAGCGTGGGCGCAAGGCGTAGCGGGGCGGGTGCAGCGCGTGGTGAGCGCGGGGTCAGCGCGAAGCGGGTACGAGGCGGGCGCGTGGCGTGTGCGAGGCCTGTGCGGTTGAACTTCGATAAATGCAATTTCAGATTCATTGATGTGTCATAAGACTAAAATTATATGCAACAAATTTCAAAGCGAGTTAGACGCAGGTGCTGACGCGCGTGGCGTGCGCGTAACGGGCGCGTGTCGTCCTAACGCGGCGTAATCCTATTTATTGTATACTCTTACATTGTTTTCTAAGAAACAATAACATACATTGTCGGCTAAATCTTAAATTCGATAACTTATTTGTCTTCGAGCTTTAGAGGTAATTACTTTCAAATTATCGAGTTGCATTAAAGGTTGCAAAATCAAACATTCGAGACATAAAGGTCTAATTTATTTTTTCGAGTTATGGAGAGAAAATATGTACTGAAGGACTCACTCATTATTTCGACATAAAGTTCGTTCAACATAAAATAATAAAGGGTTGAGATTTCGAGTAATGGAAGTTTTGAGGCTTGAAGGGAATGGAACAAAACATTTTTTCGAGTTGTCGAGGTTTTCGACTTAACGAGGTTCGACTTACAGAGGTTCTACTGTATTTTCAGTTTAGGAAGCTTGTCAGGGTTAAGCTTGAACATTTTACACTGTTTTTGGATGTCGGAAATTCATTTTGAATTAATTATGATAAAAATTAATTTCACTAAAAATTGCTTATAACGAAACACAAATATGTCAATTTGGTCTAGTATTATAAAGTAGACATCCAGTACTTGATTTTAATTATGTTTTCAGTTTAGGATGTTAGTCAGGGTTGAGCTTGAACCTTTTACACTGTTTTTGGATTTCGGAAATGTGTTTTGAATTAATTACGATAAAAATAAATTTCACTAACTAAAAATACTGGACTCATACACCACAAATTGAGTCGCAGCGGAGAGCAGTCAACGGGTTTTACAGAAAACAACATTATAACAATTCACATTACATTGTTTTATTTACCACTATCTTAGCAGAGTTTAGGGCAACCTTACTTTATATATAAGATAGGTCGAATCTGTACTGAAACAGAATAAGCACGCCCCGACTCCACATGGTCTTGTCAGCCCTACCCCTAGAGTGTTTTTGTAAAGCCGTAGGCACGGAGGGAGAGCAGCCCCCGCCCGCCTGGGGCTTGCGATTTGCTACGCAAGGGCGAAGGGGCTGCGCCGAAGCCGTTGCAGAAGTAACTTAGGGTCAATATTCCTGTGTAAAAAAGTGAGGTTATGATATTACAAAAAAAAATCATTACTCATAAACTATACTTTTCCGCAAGGAAGAAAGGGTAGGGGGGGCTTCACCTAAACCTACCCCATTCTCTACCCCTCCCACCCCCGTACGCAAGTACCGGATGTCGATAGTTTTACCATTATATGCATTAAAATACTACTAAGTACCTATGTATTTAAATTTGTCCAAAATAAATGTGTTATTTCGTAACATAACGTAAATTAGACTTGCAACGAATAGTATATTCGGCTGCACGCCGAATACCGAATATTCTGCGGACTTCCTGCCCGAATAGACGAATATCAGGCAAAATTATCCAGCAGGAAAGATGTAGGCAGTAGTGTTTATTCTTCAGAGCGTCTGTTCTCTGAAGCTGGGATTGTCTACGAGAAGGAGTAAACTACTGTCTGAAAATGAAGAAATATTAGTCTTTCTGCACCATTATCTTCCACTTTATTTACGATAATTCGAGTGCATAGACATTTATCTGATAGTTCTTTTTTATTATTTGTTATATAAAAGTTGATTATGTACCTATGATTACTTTAATGATTACAAGAAAAAAAGAATAATTATAAAATAAATATTTTCATTTTATCAATTATCTGACTACAATAACACCTCTTACTTAAGTATTCGGTATTCGGCCGAATAGTACCTAGATATTCGGTATTCGACCGAATAATAGCCGAATATTAATTGCAAGTCTAACATAAACCCATCTACGGAATCTTCGTTATAAAAGTTTGACTGATAATTCTGTAACTTTCATGAAATATTTGATACTGACACAACCTAATGGTAGTGTCTAAACCAGGCAAAAATATTAGCATGAGTAGTGTATTTAATTTATGCCCTGTTTATTATCTTAATGTGTTAATTTACTGTTTGTGAATTTGTCTAGGTATTATCCACAGGCTGTCGAAGTTTATGGACCGGATGTTGAAACAGTGGTTCAAGAAGAGGACACACAAGCATTGGATAAACCTTTGGTGAGCCAGTAAAGCATAAAAGTTTCAATTGCAAGAGCAACAGTTACCGGAGACCACATATGATATGGAGTACTTAGCTGACATGTTGAAACACAAATTTGATGAAATATTACTTTAATGGGACACTTGCATAATGGTAAATGTTATATTGACTTAGAAAAGAGATTTTTTTTGTTAATTAGATATTCTTAGTATAGCAGTTACGGCTAAAAACCGGAATGCAGACACACCTAGGCTTAGTCAGCTACAATTACCCAATGTAGCCAAATGTGGTTGGTTAAATTTAGGTGTTCAATTTATTCACTGTGTGTAAGGATAATTCAGTAAGTCGTAAGCTTAGGTTGACTTAAAAGTACTCAGCCTAACCAAGAAAATAAACACATACTAAATCAGTTATATTTTTATTTTTCTACATAATCACCATCAAGTTCAATACACTTTTGCCACCTCCTTCCAAGCATTTAGACCGTTGAAAAAAATGATTCTTCCTTAGAGTCAAAATATGCGTCTACAGCTGCTTTGACCTCGTCGTTTGTCGAAAATCTTTGACCTCCCAAGTGCTTTTTAGGTTAGGGAACAGAAAGAAGTCTGATGGTGCCAGATCAGGTGAATACGGCGGATGCGGTAACAGTTCAAAGCCACAGTTGTGAATTTCAGCCATTGACTGTACTGACGTGTGAACACGGGCGTTATCTTGATGAAACGGGACTTTTCTTCTGAGCATTCCTCGACGTTTTCTTTTATTTCCTCTCGTAAACGACGTAGTAAGGTGCAGTAGTAATCAGAGTTTATAGTCTGACCCTTTCAAGATAATCAATCATAATCACACCTTTCGAGTCCCAGAATACTGAAGCCATCACCTTATTTGCCGACAAAATCGACTTAGCCTTTTAGGGGTGGTGAACCAGGTCTTCTCCACTGTTATGATTGTTGTTTTGTTTCCGGTGTACAGTAATGAACCCATGTTTCGTCCATAGTAACAAAACGATTCAAAAATCATCTGCATCGGCTTCAAATAACTCCAAACAGTCGCGTGAAATAGTCAATCGCGTCCTTTTTGTTCAACTGAAAGCAGTCGCGGAACCCACCTCGCAGACACCTTGTGGAAACCAACTCGTTGACAATGATGTTTTGAGTTCGTTCATAAGAGATGCCTATAATCTCGGCTATCTCTCTAATTTTAATCTGCGGTCTCTCATTATTAAATCAAGTACTTTTAATATTTTCGTCAGTAGTTGACGTCGAAGGCCTTCAGAGCGGGGTTCATCTTTCACACTCTCTACCACGCTTAAATTCTGCTATCCATTTTTGACGGATGAATATGACAGAGCACAATCGCCTAATGTACTGACCATGTCATCATGGATGGCTTTTGATGATAGCCCTTCTTATGGAGGTACTTAATGACGGCACGCTGCTCGATTTGCTCCATTCGCGGAAATTATGTCCGATTACTTTGTTAATAAATTTATAAAATCACAACTAATTATCGCACACGTTTCGAACTTCACACAATGAACTAGTCTAAACTGAACTAAATAATGTGGGTAGATTTGATTTTTAGAATTGAATGGATCTGTGTTAGGCCGAGTACTTTTCAATCCACCCTCGTAGCATCAGCATTATTTGCTTTGCGGAGCCTACGCCGCAGATGCACCGCACGTATACAAGCGCCCTATCAAAGCGAAAGATCAGTTGGCTTGAATGTACAGTTCACTGGCACGAGCCTAACACAGAGCAAACAACATCGGTCGAGCCCCGCGGTATCGCAGTTACGTCATCGGGTGAACTGAGTGCACGCGCACTGGATAAGTCTACGTCGCCTACAGTTTGCAAACGTTTTAGTGATCTTTGTGCAGTGTAGTGAAGTATGAAATTTATAAGTTTTGTAATTGAAATTTATAAGCTAAATTTTGTAGTATCATCATCATTAACAATTTGTATCTTCTGTCTCTCGCCCCGCAGCATGTAAGGTCTTTACAAACCGCACATTTCTGCACATCAACATTTTACCTTATTGTTTCATTTTCATTCTCATCAATTCAGTACGCAATCATTCGCCGTCGCGCATTGTACTCACTATCAATAATATCGGAATAAATTACATAATCAGTTCAAGTCTTTATCATTTTATCAACTTCTAAGATTGTACAGCACAGCAGCTCGTACATGACTGTAAGAGTCAAATTCTAGTTCGGAACTATAAGTAGTAAAACTAGATTGGCTTCTCACATTAGAAGGTCCAGCTGCAGTAGAATATCCATAAGCTTGAGTATCGTAGGTTGCCTGAGGTCGGATGGGTTGTTGCAGGTGGATAATTTGAGATGCTGATGTGTTGCTGTTTAGATTTTTTTGTTTTAAATTCCTTAGTATCGATATTACTTGATATTGGAATTCGATAACTTCTTCATCACTGAACTTCTCTACTGTTGGTGCAATACTCTTAAAAAATGACATAATTCTAGAGTCATCAGTTTACGTTTCTTCTTTTTGTAAAGAATCGATTAATTGAATAATTTTGCTATCTACTGTACTCAAATCTTTTTCTTTATGAACTTGTTCTTTCTTCTTCTTTTTTAACAATGTTGTATCTTGACTGTCATCATTTTCAGTGTTGCAAGGTGGTTGTATATTTGACTCAGTTTAACAATTTTTGTCACAAATTTTATATTATCATAGTATGTGTACTTATGAACTGTTGGATTAGCTCCCGATCCCGACTTGCATTCGTTTAATTTTCTATGACATTTCATCCATTCGTCTCTCATAGATTTCCACTTCTTCACAACCAGTTTTCCTGTAATTACATCAGAACGGTCTTATTAATGACGACGCGTTTGGCTCATTTTTAGCAACCCTACTTGCTGTGCCAGCGGTTGCGGGTTCGTGTCCCACTGGGGGCTGGGCATGAATATTTGTACTCCAGTCATGGGTGTTTATATTTATAATATGTATTTATTTAAAGTTATATATGTGTAGTGTATCAACTATCTGGTATCCATAACACAAGCCTCGTAGCTTACCATGGAACCAGATGGTGCTGTGTTTAATGTCCCAACATATTTATTAATTTTATTAAATTTTAAATTTATAATAATTACCTACTAATTATTTCATTTTATTTTTCAGGTATCTAGCAACAGGACATACTTTCGCTGATCTGAGATACGGATTCAGAATCGGAAAAAGTACTTTAAGTTTTATTGTCAGAGAAGTTTGCCAAAGTATCTGGAAATAATTGTCAGAAACATACATGAAAGTGCCAACTGAAAAGGAGTGGTATGAAATTGCTCACAACTTCGGTTTTAAAGCCAATTTTCCTCATTGCCTGGGTGCTGTAGATGGCAAGCACATAAGAGTAATAAAGCCCAACAGAAGTGGATCGATGTTTTAAATTATAAACATTTTTTTTCTATTGTTTTAATGACGATAGTTGACACATATTATAATTTTATTTTCATTGATGTTGGTGCATACGGCAAAGAGTGTGACGTTTTTAAGGAGACTACTTTTTGGAAAAGCTTAGTGAACAAGACGATAAATTTGCCACCCCTGCGCAACTGGACGGATCAGACGTTGATCTAGGTACCCATTTATTGTATTATTTGTTGGGGATGAGGCTTTTGTGTTACACGAAAACTTACTTCGCCCTTCAGTGGTCAACAGCTGGATGCGACTAAATCGGTCATTAACTACCGTTTGACCATGGCAAGGCGATATGTTGACGGCTCCGTGGCGCAGTGGCTTAGCAATGAGTTGCTGCGCTAAGGGCCGCGAGGTTCGAATCCGCACGGAACAAGTATTTGTATGGTCTACAAATAATTGTTCCGTCCGAATCTGGATACGATACAGGAGAAAATCCTAGTGTGGAGGTAACGTTATTTAAAAAAAGGAAATAAAGGAAATAAATATGTAGAATGTGGTTTTGGCATTTTGGCTAATAAATGGAGAATTCTTCATCGTCCTCTAGATGTGTCACTTGATTTAGCAGTAAAAATCGTAATTAGACGTGTTTGCTACAGAACTTTATACATAAAGAAGAGGGTATGCCTGAAATATCAACATCTTTGTCCTGAAATACAATTTGTAATAATTTTGCGGAATACTTTGTCTGAGAAGGAAGAGTACCATGGCAAATTAAATATTGTTAATTAAAATGATAAAACACAATTTATTAAAAATATTCTAACGTATTTTTTCCACATCCGGCAGCGATTCAAAATCTTGATATCTTTATAACTTTCAAGGGTTTTGTCCCACAGCACGTCCTTTTCCTCCACCAAAGAAATAAATGTTTCTTTATCGATGTCATCCATTATTATTAGGTCCTTACATATGAAATTAGCGTTTTGTACAGGACGAATATAAAGTCAATTTTTTTTGTAAAATATATTTAATTAATCAAAGTATGCACCGTTGTTATCTATGCACTTTTGCCATCTCATAGGTAGTTCATTGATCCCTTTACTAAAAAACCATGGGGCGAGAATCAATAAACTCTTTGAAGGCGGTTTGGACTGCCGCATCGGAGTTAATTTTTTCCTTGTAAGTTGTCCAAATTCCGGAAAAATGGTAATCTGTTGCAGCAAGGTCCGGGAGTACGGTGGATGTCGCAGACATTCCAATTGTAGCTCATATAACTTAGTGGTTGTTTGTTGTGCAGTGTGTAGTCTTGCGTTGTCGTGAAGCAGCAGTGGCCTAGAGCGATTGACCAATCTCGGTTGTTTAGCAGCTAGTTCTTCTTTCATGGTTTGCAGTTGCTGACAATAGATATCTGCCGTAATTGTTTGGCCAGATTTTAGAAAGCTGTAGTGAACGACACCGGCGCTCGTCCACCAAACACTCACAAGTAACTTTTCTAAGTCAATTTTCGTTTAGGCAGGATTTGGCTGGGTCTTCAGGGTTCAGCCATTGCGGCGAAGGCTTCCGATTATCGTACAGTATCCACTTTTCATCACAAGTAATGATTCGATTTAAAATCCTTCATTATTATGTCGGTTGAGCAAAGTAACACAGCAGTCGACGCGTGTTTGCAAGTTCGATTCACTCAATTCATGACGTACCCATCGTTCAAGTTTACTTTCCTGATTTGCTTCTAGTGGATTAATAGAGTTTTATCACTTACCCCGAAGCCTGCAGCTATCTCTGAAGTGCTTTGTGATGGACCGCTTCCACAATAGCCTTTAATTCTTCATTTTCCACTTTGGTCTCCGGCCGTCCACGGGTTGGTTCTGAAGGTCGAAATTTCCAGAACGAAAACGTTGAAACCAAAAACGTACCGTGCTTTCTTTTGCGACACCAGCGCCGTACACATCATTAATCCTTCGAGCTGTTTCTGCAGCACTGGTGCCACGGTAGAACTCGTACTCGTAAATATACCGATATTTCATGTTTTCCATTGTGCGGTAATAAGCGACGCCAAAGAATAAAATAATGAGGAAAAACAAATGAATGACTGTTTTCAAAACTCAAATGTACCAGCTAAATGAATTTATAAATTTGAATTTGGAATTCTTAACCAAAGAGGAGATATTTCAGATCAAAGTGGTCAGTACGACAAAACGCTAATTTCATATGTAAGGACCTAATATTTAATTAAAAACACGCCAAGCAACTAAACTTGATCACAGTCAATACGACACTAGCCGAAGCGCGGGCGCAAGGCGTAGCAGGGCAGGTGCAGCGCGTGGTGAGCGCGGGGTCAGCGCGAAGCGGGAACGAGGCGGGCGCGTGGCGTGTGCGAGGCGCTTGCGGTTGAACTTCGATAAACGCAATTTCAGATTCGTTGATGTGTCATAAGACTCAAATAATATGCAACAAATTTCAAAGCTAGTTAGACGCGGGTGCTGACGCGCGTGGCGTGCGCGTAACGGGCGCGTGTCGTCTGTACGCGGCCTAATCATATTTATTGTATACTCTTACATTGTTTTCTAAGAAACAATGACATACATTGTCGACTAATTCTTAAATTCGGTATCTTATTTGTCTTCGAGTTCGATCGATCGAGTTGTAAAGGTTGCAAAATCAAACATTCGAGACATAAAAGTCTAATTAATTTTTCCAGTTATGGAGAGAAAATATGTACTGAAATGACTTGTAGGGACTCGCTCATTATTTCGACATAAAGTTCGTTCAACATAAAATAATAAAGGGTTGAGATTTCGAGTAATGGAAGTTTTGAGGCTTGAAGGAATGAAACAAAACATTTTTCGAGTTGTCGAGGTTTTCGACTTAACGAGGTTCGAATTACAGAGGTTCTACTGTATTTTCAGTTTAGGAAGCTTGTCAGGTTAAGCTTGAACATTTAACACTGTTTTGGATGTCGGAAATGCATTTTCAATTAATTATGATAAAAATAATTTCACTAAAATTGATTATAACGAAACACAAATATGTCAATTTGGTCTAGTATTATAAAGTAGACATCCAGTACTTGATTTTAATTATGGTTTCAGTTTAGGATGTTGTCAGGGTTAGGCTTGAACCTTTTACACTGTTTTTGGATTTCGGAAATGTGTTTTGAATTAATTACGATAAAAATAAATTTCACTAACTAAAATACTGGACTCATACACAACAAATTGAGTCGCCGCGGAGAGCAGTCAACGGGTTTTCAGAAAACAATATTATAACAATTCACATTACATTGTTTCATTTACCACTATCATAGCAGAGTTTAGGGTTAGGGCAACCTTACTTTATATATAAGATAGGTCGAATCTGTACTAAAACAGAATAAGCACGCCCCGACTCACATAGTCTTGTCAGCCCTACCCTAGAGTGTTTTGTAAAGCCGTAGGCACGGAGGAGAGCAGACCCCGCCCGCCTGGGGCTTGCGATTTGCTACGCGAGGGCGAAGGGGCTGCACTTACCGCAGCGTCGAAGCCGTTGCAGAAGTAACTTTGGGTCAATATTCCTGTGTAAAAAGTGAGGTTATGATATTACAAAAAAAATCATTACTCATAAACTATACTTTTCCGCAACGGAGGAAGGTTAGGGGGCTTCACCTACACCTACCCCATTCTCTACCCCTCCACCCCCGTACGCAAGTACCGGATGTCTATAGTTTTACCATTATATGCATTAAATTACTAATAAGTACCTATGTATTTAAATTTGTCCAAAATAAACGTGTTATTTCGTAACATAACGTAAATTAGACTTGCAACGAATAGTATATTCGGCTACACGCCGAATACCGAATATTCTGCGGACGAATATTAGGCAAAAGTATCCGGCAGGAAGGATGTAGGAAGTAGTGTTTATTCTTCAGGGCGTCTGTTCTCTGAAGCTGGGATTGTCTATGAGAAGGAGTAAACTACTGCCTGAAAATGAAGAAATATTAGTCTTTCTGCACCATTATCTTCCACTTTATTTACGATAATTCGAGTGCATAGACATTTATCTGATAGTTCTTTTTATTTTTATTATATGGAAGTTGATTATGTACCTATGACTACTTTAATGATTACAAGAAAATAAATATTTTCATTTTATCAATTATCTGACTACAATAACACCTCTTACTTAAGTATTCGGTATTCGGCCGAATAGTACCTAGATATTCGGTATTCGACCGAATAATAGCCGAATATTAATTGCAAGTCTAACATAAACCCATCTACGGAATCTTCGTTATAAAAGTTTGACTGATAATTCTGTAACTTTCATGAAATATTTGATACTGACACAACCTAATGGTAGTGTCTAAACCAGGCAAAAATATTAGCATGAGTAGTGTATTTAATTTATGCCCTGTTTATTATCTTAATGTGTTAATTTACTGTTTGTGAATTTGTCTAGGTATTATCCACAGGCTGTCGAAGTTTATGGACCGGATGTTGAAACAGTGGTTCAAGAAGAGGACACACAAGCATTGGATAAACCTTTGGTAGAGCCAGTAAAGCATAAAAAGTTTCAATTGCAAGAGCAACAGTTACCGGAGACCACATATGATATGGAGTACTTAGCTGACATGTTAGACAACACAAATTTGATGAGAAATATTACTTTAATGGGACACTTGCATAATGGTAAATGTTATATTGACTTAGAAAAGAGATTTTTTTTGTTAATTAGATATTCTTAGTATAGCAGTTACGGCTAAAAACCGGAATGCAGACACACCTAGGCTTAGTCAGCTACAATTACCCAATGTAGCCAAATGTGGTTGGTTAAATTTAGGTGTTCAATTTATTCACTGTGTGTAAGGATAATTCCAGTAGAAGTCGTAAGCTTAGGTTGACTTAGAATTACTCATAGTAAAATGTCTGTGGCCTTGGGGTGGCCCAACCAGACCTTAACTTACTGTCAGTGATAATATGTCTTTACCTATGAAATTGCCGTTCAGCAGTACTGGCCATTTCAAATCAAAATAATTTTTATGTGGCTAAGAATTCTAATTTCAAATTAATTTTATTTTAAAAACATGGAATTCTTTTTTCAAAATCAGTCATTTTTTTATTGATTAGCGTTATGTTTTCATCGCATTTGAATCTATTTCGTCATTATGGATAAGTTAAAAATTCGCGTAATTATGGAATATGAGTATGGAGTATGAGTTTCGTATTTTTGAAGAAATTTAAGAAGTCATAGTTATTTTAATTATTATTTGGACATTACTATACCCAGTTTTACCTGAAAGCACACACGTTTTTAGTAATGCATAAATAGAATATACTTAAGTTTAACCAGCCACAATCTGCTACACCTAGTTATAGCCAGCTAAACCTAGGTGTAACCACACTTTGGTTTGTAGCCATAACATAACAGTTAAAAAGAAAATACCCTAATGCTAACAACATTTAGATTGCCAAAATAAAGGTTTATAGAAGTTTACAGCTTATTATCTCTCAATCCTAAGTTGACCATCTTTTTGGCTTAAATGGCTGGAGTATAAGTATCCTAAAGTAAAGAACTTAATGGCATCTAAAATCCTCCAAAAGATCCATCTTTTGACTGCAGAAAAAAATGTTTATTAACCTTGCTTATGAAATAGTGCAGCTCAATATCATAAGATGGAAATTAAATTATGTATATTAGAGTGGCGTGCCGGCTCTCGTAAGCACATAATATAGTGAATGTTAATAGTAGTTAGTTTAGTTTACGACGGTCTGTTTTCCGCAACTCCACGTCTAAGTGCGTACTTTGCGTGTGGGAAACAGTAATTGAATGGCTAGACATTTGAGTGGAGTATTTACATTACAATTTCATATAGTAGGGAAATGCAGTACACTGTACATTATAGTATGATACTACTAATGGAGAATTTTTCTTTCATCTTTCATATTTATTGTGGATTCTTCAGGCTATACTTCTGATTCTGACTACTTGGGCTAGTTGACCTTTTAGACTAAATCAATTACTCATGTTTTACTGCGGATTTTCTTGTGTTAAAAAAGCTTAAAATCAATTCATAATAAACATTTATTAATTTGAATTTTACTGTTTTGTTTTACAGGCAAAACATCCTTTGTTGACTGCTTAATACGGCAGACACATCCTGGAACCATAAACAATGAGACCACAATTCCAATGAGATACACTGACACATTGTTTGTAGAGCAAGAAAGAGGTGTATCTATCAAATCAATGCCTGTTACACTCTTGCTAAAAAATATCAAGGGAAAGTCACATCTGCTTAACATAATGGATACTCCAGGCCATGTCAATTTTAGTGATGAGGTCACTTCTGCATTGAGGATATCGGATGGTAAGTAAATTGTTACTTTTAGTAAATATTTACATTTACAATTTTTAGAAGAAATTATGTATATTATTGCTTTTGCACTCATTAACAACTTCAATCAATCATCATAGTTTAATTTTAACTGTTGTTGAATATACTTGTTTTTAAAGCAAGTACTTTTCAGGAGAAGAGAAACAGTTTAATATGTTATATGAACTTAAAAATTCCTTATAATGATTATATCTAAGCCATGAAAGTTGTATATTAAAAACTTCAAACTCTGTTCGCCAATCTGCCCGTTATAATGTATAAAAAGAACCCTTATTTAGTAAAAAAAATATATATTAGAAATTAAGCAATATACTTTAAGTTTTTGACTTTAAAAATTAAGGTGCATGTGCAGTAAATGTGCCATCATTAGACGGCTCCATAGTACAGTAGCTAAACATTTGTTTACCGCGCTGCAGGGCCATATCCTACTCCGAACAAGTGTTTGTATGGTCTGCAAATACTTGTTTCGGGTCCGGATTTGTGTCCTGTTCAATTTGTATGTATGTAAACTGCCTCTGCAATACAGAAAAATATCCTACTGTGGGGTAATATTGATGTTAAAACTAATGATAGAAAATCTGGGTTTAATGACGTGATGGGTTAAAGTTGCCAGCACTGTTTAAAATCAGTTTTATTCAACACTTTTTTAGTTAAGCATTACAACCCAATGAGAAGGAGCCAAGAAATCTTTTCTACCAGTATCACATAATGCAATTTTAAATATGACTTAAATTCACTTCACAGGGGCAGTTCTATTTGTTGACGCAGCAGAAGGCATAATGCTCAACACAGAACGCCTTCTTCGTCACGCCGTACAAGAGCGAGTGCCTCTCACCATTTGTATCAACAAAATTGACCGTCTTATGCTGGAGCTAAAGCTACCTCCTGCAGATGCTTACTACAAGCTTCGGCATATCATTGACGAGTTGAACTCTCTGGTGGAGACAAACCAGCCCCAGGATAACCCAGATGAACCACCTGTTATATTCTCTCCATTGCTAGGTATGTATAAAAATTTGTTTATAGGTTTATAGCATTATTTCCCAAACTGCTCCTTTTTTTTATGTTAACGGGTTGTTAGCGGTACTAAAACTTCTTTCAACAAGATATGATATGGGAAACGCTATCAAAATTTTCTCGCAATTTCCCACAGCCCAGGATAATTTTCGAGTTTCTGCCTGCAGCTAAATTGTTTGATAGCCTTTTTTAAATTTCACCTTCAGTTCCTCGTTGGTGCTGAGCTCAAGTAGCTCCTCTTGTAATACCACATTCGCCTCTTCCGGTTCATTAAATGGGGTTATGATCCATGGTGGTATTTCCATCGTCAGAATATCTTCAAATCTATTTTTGAAGTCATCATGCAGGGTATTTAAATGTTGAGCGTATGTCTGAATATCCTCATCAAGACATTCTATCTGTGACAAGTGCGGAAACTGGGAGAATTCGCGCCGACTAATATTTTGCTTCATTAATTACAATTTACCAAGAAAAGCCGAAATTACACCCTTTGTTTTTATTAAATTAAGACTGTCTCCTTGTAACTGCAAATTAACGTCATTGAATTTTTTGAACAAATCTGTTAAGTACGCAATGTCCGCTTTATATTTGATCAGATTTTCTTTTAAATCTGGTGCTTTAGTTTCCAGAAACTCTATCACTGATTCAAAAGTGAGTAAAATCTCGATAAGCATGCACCTTTCGACAACCAGCGTACTTCAGTATGTAAGAGCAGTCGTTGGAAATCTTCATCATTTTCATCGCACAATAGTGCAAATAAACGGGTATTCAAAGCATTGCTTCTTATTTTATTAACTGCGTTAATCACAAATTGAAGCGATTGGTGCAATCTATCACTCAAATTTTTCGCTACAAGGTGTTGTCGGTGGATGACACAGTGAATTGCAATTAGTCCTGGTATTATTCTTTTAAGATGGCTTATAAACCCACGATATCGCCCGAACATGGCAGGAGCTCCATCTGCTGCCACCGAAATAATGTTTGTAAATGGAATAGATTTTTCTGTAAAAAAATCACTCAGGACATTAAATATCGATTCGCCTTTAGTGTCCGACTTCAAAGTTTTTGCGAATAGCAGCTCTTCATGGATTTCTTCGTCCATAACAAATCGAACATATGCCAATAATAATGCTTCATTACCAGGCAAAGTAGACTCGTCCAATTGAATAGAAAAATGAGTGGTTTGCAGATAATTACACAAGAAGCTTTCTATATCAGAGCTCATTTCATCAATACGTCTTTGTACAGTGTTGTTACTTAAAGGAATTCTTTTGAGTACGTCAAATGGAGGTTTGTGCAGAACAGTTTTTAAAACCTCTTCAATAGCGGGTAAAATTAACTCTTCTCCGATGGTGTGCGGTTTTCCAGATTTCGCTATAAGCAACGAAATATTGTAAGATGCCCGCAAGCCATCATCGTTACTGAGACGTTGAAGCAAACATACTATTTACGGTAGGTCTCTTTTCATATTTTTCCTTCAATGTTTGAAAGTATTTCAGATCTTTACCTATTTTTTCAGGATGACACCTTCTTAGATGGTCTTCGAGCTTCGATGGTTTCATAGAGTCATTGCTCAGAACTTTGTTGCATAAAAGACACATAGGCAATCGTTTGTCTGCCGTTGATGGAAGAAAACCAAATTTCAAATAATCAACACTGTACTGTCGACATTTCTTCTTAGATTCAGCCATTTTCCGTATCAGTTGTGACCTGTAAAAAAATGTTTGTTTTTGAGGCGATTTTACCAGAATATGGCTATTATAACACAACAGAATAGAATTATTGCAATAAAAAAATGAATCGCCGTCGTCGCGTAAATAAATATTTTTAAACAAAAAAGTACCTAGGTACCTAAAGTTTAATCTTCCCTGGCTTTTTGTTCTTTTATAGAAGTTTTGAATAATCTCTAGTATTTAATTTTACAACATAACTACCTACTACACTCAAATAGTAAAACAAATATAATATGATTGATAAATTACAATATACAATAAAAATATGTATAACAAATAGGCAGACACTTACTTTTTTCGGCATTGTAAACAATGACATCGATTCACTCACAGTCACACTTTTATGTTCAAAATCCGGAAACAAATGAGTAACGTTTTGTTCTTGGCATTCGTATTTATATACTAATGTAGATTGCAAGCCAGCGCAAGTCGCATTTCATCCCTTTGCAGCAGGGCTAGCATGGGCAGGAGACAATTTTATCCCGGGAAAGGAGAAAATGTTTATCCCTCGCTTAGTTTTATCCACCCTTCGAGCATGGGCACCGGTGGATATAATATTCAGTATATAAAATGAGAGATAGACTTAGACTTAGATATATTTTTGTATGAATATAAACTTAAACCCAAGTCCAATGAACTAGGATAAAATTGTCCTTTCAAATGTTAAAAAGCATAATTATTTATCGTTCATTTGGCTCTATGTTACGGACAGGGGATATAAATGTGTACTCGTTATGTCAAACGATATACTTCTCCCCGTTGCCGTGCTGGCATAAGGGCAAGATAATTTTATCTCTTGTCAGTGGATATAATCGGGGATAAATTTTTTGTCCCCAGCCCATGCTAACCGTGCAGGTCTAAACAAGCATCCCGGACGAGCGGGCGCACGGCGGCACTTTGCAAGTCTCGACATTTGATTTACACTTGTACTGTATCTATTGTTCTATTCAATTCTGTGTTTGAACTGAGTCTCGAATATTTTTGAGTACCTACCTAGTGAATGATGCTACCTGCCTATGTTGATAGGTAAATCCAAGCCAAAATTTTTGTTCTTTATTATGAAAACCAGAAAATTTTTCGTGGACCCCACTTACAACTTGTGAACCCCTGTTTTCTTTTCACGTCTACGTGGACCCCCGTGTGGTCTCCTATGGGGGTCCACCTGGACCACTTTGGGAACCTACAGTTTATAGTAACTAAATGTTTATATGTCTTTCATTCCTGTGAGGATAATGATAATAATGTTAATCTCTATACATAGTATAAAACAAAGTCGCTTCCCGCCCTCTGCTCGCTTAAATCTTTTATTAAACTACGCAACGGATTTTGATGCGGTTTTCATCTATAGACAGAATGATTCAAGAGGAAGGTTTATATGTATAATACATGCATAGCATATATGTATTATGTAATTCTTCTGTCCGTGTGTATGTGATTGAAATCCTCCTAAACGGCTGGACCGATTTTGATGAAATTTTGCGTGTGTGTGATTAAGTTGATTAGAGAATGGTTTAGATTCACAATTGGAACCGGTAGATGGCGTTGTTATCGAGATCCAGAAATGAACCGTGCGAAGCCGGGGCGGACCGCTAGTATTATGATAAATGCAATGATATTATCTATTTACTTTGTCGTGATGTTGAATATCTCAGTCAATAAACTATAGTAGGTGGTTGGACTCCTTTTCTGGCTAACAGTCCGTCTGGATAGGTACCATTCTCTCACCTATTTCTGCCGCCAAATAACGGACGAAAGGGTTTATACAGAGAGCCAGTTTAGTTACAGGCTGTGAGGCATTCCACCTAAGAACTTAGAGGTGACAACGTATCTGCAGATGTCCTTGGACTGCAGAAGCCACTTACCATCAGGTGGACTGTGAGTTCATTTGTCACTTTAGTTCTATAAAAAAAAATCTGTATGTGTAAAATTAGTTTCATGTAATACTTCTTATAAATAAAACTAATTTTGCAGATGCAGATTTTTCAGGCTTTTAGAAAGGAATTTGGGGGTTGTGTGGTGGTGGCGTAAAATAATCTACTACCCTATATCATCCCGTGGATGTCGTTAAAGGCGAAAGAGGAGATTGGCAACAGCGTCTTCCGGACAACACGACAACTTATAATAATAAAAACTGCAGTTGCCTACATGCTGACCAAGTGTATGAATTATGCTGTATTAATTTTATCAGTATTTTTAAAGTGGTTTGGAATTTTCTGTCTGTATGTCTGTCAATTCCTTTTTACAACTGGAGAAGCTCATGTCCAGCTCTGGACTTTCACATACTAATGATAATGAACATGCTTTACAACACTAAAGTGCATATACAAAGATTGCGAAATGCTGTCACCAGGTAATTTGAGCAAAATTAAGTTACCAATATCCGTATTGTCCCAGGCAATGTGTGCTTCGCGTCATCCCTCTACGACGTATGTTTCACCCTGGAATCCTTCGCTGCGATGTACGCGTCAGCGCATCCGAATAGTGGACTGCGCGCATCTGACATGGCGGCATGGCTGTGGGGCGATGTGTACTTCAACGCGAAGACTCGACGTTTCACAAAGAAATCGCCACACGCGTCAGCTCAGCGAAGCTTCGTCGAATTTATATTGGAGCCGTTGTACAAGATATTTGCACAGGTGTGTTTTAAGTTGTATGTTATAAAACTATAGATAAGAGCTTGCAGGAGAGTTTTTGATATTTTTTTATAGGTTAAGGGTGACAAACGAGCACACAGTCGACTTGATGGTAAGTGGTTGCTGTGGCCCATAGACATCTACATCTATCCTCGATTACGAATCAAAATTCAGATGTGTTGTCACCCGTGAGGATTAAGAATGGAATGCCTTGTTACCAAAAAAAAGTGTCTCCGGTTCTCTACACTTACCATACGAAACACAGCAGCGTTAAGCTGCTATTTTACGTTGGTATTCTGTGAGAGCGTGGTCCTTCCCCGGTCGAGCCAACCCATTCGTGTTACAACTATACTACTAATATAGCTGCAGCATGGCTGATTACCCGCTACTTAGTCCCCGTAGAACTTAAACGAAATGTACTTGCAGATTTATAATTTGAGTCTTCGGGCAAGTAGTTTATTTATCAAAAAACTGTTTTTTAAACTCGGTTGTATTTTATCTGGAAAACTGTGTATGATATGGCTTAATGTTAAAAATAAAAATTGAAAACATATTAATTTAACCTTAAACAGGTTGTACCACTATATTCTTTAACACTCATAGTTTTGTTATAAAATGGTGTTAAAGTAAACAAAAATGTTAAAAATCGTTTTTGCGTCAAACTTTGAAAGATAGCGGAAAAAGTAAGAGGACATTTTTTGTGTAAAATGGCAAACAAGTTGGGCCAGTTTTTGGTTTTGTATATGTCGTATAGTTTACGAAATAACCATCAAAAACCATTAATTTCACAAAAAAAATGCATGTTTTTGTATAAAATATAGCTCAGATTACTCATGGCATTGCCGATAACTGATAATTATGAAACTGTACCTGTTCGTAAAGTTTCATAATTATCAGTTCAGCTGTTCCGAAGATTAGCCCGGATGGACAGGGAGACAATTTTTTTTTCAAAATGGTTATTAATTGTCTTGATAGTATGCAAATAATCCTTCAGCTTAAAAGCAGAAAAAAGTTTTACAAATCACACAGAGAAGTATGAAATTTGGTATAGTTGAAAGTTTGTATGGAGAAGGAGTGCAGAAGCTGAAATTTATGTATAATATATGTTACAAATACATTAAATTAAATAAAACATACAAAATATGTATATTATTACTCTAAGGTCAATGTTAAACACTTAGTCAATAAACAATAGTCTGTGTTCAAACAGTCGCACAGAGTAGAGATTGTCGCCAAAGAATTTTAGAATGTTGCCAACGAAAAGCTGTGAATTTTGTGTGATTTCAAATGTTCATTTTTCAATAATGTGTGGTACCTAGGTACGCCTAGGCAAAAAAGCGTTTATTTTATATTTTGTATATTAGACATCAGTGTTTTATATATTAATGTGCAGTTGAAAGTGAATAACACCTTGCTTAATATACAAACCTAAAAATGTAATGATTACGGTCGAATTTCGACCACTAGGCGAAAACTAGTATTTGTTAATCAGCCTATCACAACATGGCATTCAATGGTTTTAAAAGATGAAATTAGATGTGCACTTATTTTTTAAGGTGGTTGGTGATGTAGACGACACACTACCAGCGGTGCTTGCAGAATTGGGTATTAAGCTGACGAAGCAAGAATCAAAGCTTAATATACGGCCCCTGCTACGACTTGTCTGCAGTCGATTCTTTGGAGATTTCTGGTGAGTGGCCACAAATATACTTGTAATACTTAAATTCTTTAAATGAGTGGTATTAGTAATCAATCTAATCAATCAATACACAATTGGTTATATAGTCAATTGAAATATTTTTTAAAAGATTGACAAAACAAACATTTTTATTTAAATTGTATGAGGATATAGTGCAATGATGTCATAGCTTTTGTAGTCCAATTATTTGTTTATTTCTGTATTCTTTATTGCACACCATAAAAATGTACAGAATATACAGAGTTATTTTGCAATAACCGGCCAAATTTGCAGAGAAGGTTCAGAATAAGTAATATAGGCAAATGGTAAAGAAGAAGTCCCTTTTATCTTTAAAATTCAAAATGCGTGGTAATGCATTATTTTAACTGATTTTACTGCGCACGCACACACAACGTATATTTTTAATTATATATTTGAACTTAAGTTTAAAATTTGGCTACGCTTTGAAAAATAACCCTGTATAAACAAATATATATGCAATGGACAGTTTTATTGCTGACTACAATCACTTCCAGACAACCAATGGACGGATAGGATTGCAACAAGAATTTCGAAATTGAAAAGGGGTAGGGTGAGTTGGTGGATAAAACAGAGAAATATAGAAAAACATACATAGATATATTATACATATTACTGTATATAATATACATACATTCACATTACACATACAAATACATACTAACATAACATAATAATATAAACACTCAAGCCTGTCACCCAGAGGGCCAAGCAGAGACTATTCATACTAATGCCACATGAGTAAAGAAACCGTACCGTACAGAGGCAAAGCTTCATGCAACCGCGCTATGATAATTAAACTACAACAAGCTTGAGGCGTGTGTGCGTGAGCACTGGCGACTCTTCACGTACAGAGAGAAACTGCTTTAAACCGGCTCGGGCAGTGCTCAAACTCAGGGTTGTGTAAAGAATAATAAGCTTCAAATTTTATTTTTTAAAGAATTATTCGTGTTCAATGAAATATAAAAAAGTGTAAATATGGTTTAATATACTTGTTTGTATGAACAATGATAGAATAAATATAAATATATAATTTTTTAATTATCCTAAAGACTCCACTAGGTAAGTATATATAGTTGTCTATACTACTTACTACAGTATATATACTTGACTATAATTTATTATTTTTAATGTGGTAGATAGATACCTCACACATATAGGTATATTATGTATGAGGTATCTATTAACATTGAAAGAAAACGTACTTAGTATCTAATAGTTATTTTTATAATGTTTATAATTGAATAATTACGTTTATAAGTTAAATACATAGGTTCATGTTTTTTTAAATTATTTTAGACGACAAGAGTGGTTAAAAGCTGTCGGACGAAAAGATATCCTTTCAAAAGTTTTTGATTATAAAAATTGTGAGGATCACTTCGAAAAATCCTGTATTAAATTTAAAAAAAAGGACCGTAAAATATTTATTTGGAAATGCTTTTCCAACGCTCAACTTGGCGACAAATAACGATGCTTGTTAGAGTTCCAGTCAATGTAAGAATATATCTGAAATAAATGTATGAATTGCTTGAGCAAAAATTTCGCGAATATTTTCATCTCGAAAGAAGATGGTAATGAAATATTAAAACGTATCCATGATTGTATATTTGTTATGTCATGTGAGTGCTTTCCAATAGATTATTTAAAAAAAAACGACATTAGATTTAGAATTTACCATTTAATTAAAAGGCGCAACAAATTTTTGAAGAACAAAAATTATAAAAATAAAATATTTAGAATAAAAATAGTTTGTAAAAAAATATAATACATTAAGTATTATAATAAAATGTGATAAACGTTTTGTTATTTAATTTTATCCTCCTGTGCCAACCCTACAAAAATATTTTAAAAATTTGACAGCTCCTTAGAAGCTTTGCCTCTATACGGTTTCTTTACTCATGTGCTAATGCTATAAAAATTAAAATACATATACACTTAGGTATACAAATAAAAATACTACTTAAATTATATGCAATGGCTATTACAGAAACAAAGTTAGTAGCCAAAAATGATTTCTGATAAGTTTTTTTTTAATACTGAAAGGGATGGTGCACGTTTTACTGCCAAGAGGAGTTGATTTCATAAACGAACAACCTGTACAGTGAAAGACGCGTTCTACAACATACAAGTGTGTAGTGGCATATTCAACTTCAAACTCTGCTGATCCCAGGTTCCGCGAATTTGAATCATGGAGAAACTCAAAGCGTTTTATTATCTATACATACCGATGTCTAATTTCACTTAAAATAGAAATCGATTAGGTTAATAGACATTATCAACATCATTATTACAGCCTTTTAAAATCCATTGCTGAATAAAGGCCTCCCTCATAAGGGGGATACTTGCCATAGTTGACACGCTTCAGGCGAGATTCAACCGCAGTCTTAATTGCCTAGTTGTCAGGAAGACGCTGCTGCTTGATTGTTAAGCGTACGAATTGGATTTAGAAATCGGTATAAAATTTATTTTCCTAGTGTTTAAAATTTTTGTATACTTTGGCTGTATGGATACCATTAGCGTTCTTTTTTACTATAATTTTGAACGTTTTAAATGATCTCATATATTTGACGTTGTACGTCAATGTTCAAATATGTCGGCACATTTGAGCAAGATTAATGTTATCAATAATTTGGCAACTATGAATGGTTATAATCTCTTTAGATGTTACAAAATATTTGACCACCTTGACTGATCCTTTCTATCTGACGCTGACTCTACCACCATTCAACCACCCAATTTATGTTCCAGCGGTTTTGTAGAGATGGTGTGCCGACACATACCGTCCCCGTTGGATGCGGCCGAGCGTAAGGTGTCTCACTGCTACCGCGGCACCTCGGGCCCCCTCCGTGATCACATGCTGGCCTGTGATCAAAATGGCCCGCTAGTTGCGCACACCACCAAAATGTACCCCACCGATGACTGCACTTTCTTTTTGGTGAGTGGACTGTACTGTGAATAATTAATTTAAGTAAAAAAAATAAAGAACATGTTTATTCATTGCTGCAACTTACTTTTACACAAAAGGAAAAAATATCTTAATAATAAAATACTTAAAAAAAGAAATATGGATTACAGCAACAAAGAAGCTACCAACACAGCATAAAGCTACAGTAACAGATTAACCTCAGCGCTGATATTCTGTCGGAGCCGCAAAAGCCACAAAATTCTCATCCTTGTGGATATTTAACAATCCAAGCTGGGTACGGGCTTCACCTCATTTGTAGAGAATTGATCAAGCGTTTTTAGGGCACAATTGGACAGGGTAAATGGCAAAAATGTATTGAGTAAAATGCATTGAATCTTCTATTAATTAAATATATATTTCCAGTTTTTGTTTACTTCACTTTTTTACTATTTGTTACTGTATAAGTCGACAAAAAAATAGCGCCCAGATTCATTATCTAATAAAAGTTACAGTTTACAATTTGCACCTATTAGGTACAACTTACATCTTACATTTCTACATAATCTGTTGAATAAAAATTAAAAAAATAAAATTATGATGGCAGAAACCTTACAAAATTGTAGCTTCAACTTCACATATTACTGTTTAATAAAAGTTCTAATTTGACTGGCGAAAATTTACAAATACTAGTAAAAAAAACTGTTTTATTCAACGCAAAATTGGAGTTACAAGCTCACATTATTGTAGAATTTTAAAACAATTCTGACGGGTGAGTTAAAACTGACCACTTATTTGTAAAACTAGCGACTTTTATAGTGTTACTTTTACAATTTTGTAGCGTATTGATTCTTTATGTATGAACACCACGCATTGAATGAAACTAGTTTTTACGGATTTTGTCGAGTTTCGATTCGATCAAGTCGAGAACTTATTTTTATTGTTTATTATGTAACTTTTTTACAATATTGTCGGATTGTAACGTTTAATAGATAGGACCTACTATAGGATTTCACTTTTTTTGTTATTTTATAATTTTAGGTGCTGGCACGAATAATGTCGGGCACATTGTACGCCGGGCAGTCGGTTCGAGTGCTCGGCGAGAACTACAGCGCGCAAGACGAAGAGGACTCGCGAATTATGAACGTCGGACGGTTGTGGATATATGAAGCTAGGTATAAGGTTAGTACATTGCTGAATTAAATGTAGTTATATGTCTTACTGTGATGGATGTATTATATGTTTATATGTGCTCAATCAAATGCTATCAAATCTCACTCCTGCTACCTCATTTATCTAATCTATATAAAAAAGGTTATATATATATATATATATATATATATATATTGACAAAGTCATAAGTGGTGTGTATGTCTTAATAAGAACAGAATTTAGGGTAATATAATTACATTAAAGATGAGAAAATTTATTTGCAGAGATCTGTTGCAAAAGTATTTTTTTTTTAATTTTTACACACAGACCACCTGACGGCCGCGGCTCATATACTAGGTATCTATTCTATCCTCAAGAATCACAATGCAGATGCATTGTCAGCCCTGAGCATTAAGATGATATGTCTCGTTACCAGAAAAAGTTTCTCCAGTTCTAGTGTCACCACCATATGTAACTATTTTATGCCCGTTCCCTCTGCGATCCTTCCCCGACCGAGTGCATTATGTTATGTCGTTTTGAATAGTATTAGGAAGTAGATGGATGCTGGTGGTTCAAAACCATGCTTTGTGGCATTCCATGAGGGAGGTCTAAGTTTAGCATTGGACGTTCGAAAGGTCGTAATGATAACGACGATGGTGATGTTCGTGTAAACCCAACGAAGATAGCACTTGCATAGACTATAAATTAAATTAATGTACTATGATGATGGTCGATTATTCTGAATAAAAAAAAATGTTGACATAAACACATGTGTCGATTTGTTTGTCATCGACGAATTACTTTCGAATGAAAATTTACAATCGCTAGTGTTTATTATAATTTAAATTTAAAAAAATGGTACAACCGACTTCAATATAAATTATTAAGAATGGTTCAAAAACTATTGGTTAGACCTTGATCAAATTTATATGGGACCACATGAGAAGCACCAGTTTTCAAAAAAAAAAGAATCATCGTAATCGGTTCACCCAGAAAAAAGTTATGAGGTAACACACATAAAAAAAAACAGTCGAACAAAAAGGAGACGGTACTCACCGTCTCCTTTTTGAAGTCAGTAGAAAATAGTCAACCACATGTTTTCTTAAACGTTGGAGAGCCATGCTGCGTGAATGGGCCAACTCAACTGAGCAAGGACTATAGTCTCAAATAATACCAGCCTAAAATAGCAGCTTAATTAATGCTACTACATATATACTTTGTATGGTGAGTGTAGATAACCGGACACCCTTTTTACTGGCAATAAGGCATTCCATCTTAGTCCTCACGGGTGAAAACACATCTGCATTTTGATTTTTTATCGGTGATAGATGTAGGTATTTACAGGCCACAGCATCCACTTACCATCTGGTGCACTGCGCTCATTTGTCACCATTATTCTAAAAAAAAAATCGTGTACTAGATATCGTAAATCAATGCGATTATCTCGGCTCGTGTTAACCAGGTGGAACTGAACCGCGTGCCGGCTGGTTGCTGGGCGCTGGTGGAAGGTATCGACCAGCCCATAGTGAAGACCTGCACGCTGGTGGCTGCTGACGAGGACGCTCCACTGCACACCTTCCGTCCACTACGTTTCAATACGCATGCCATTGTTAAGATCGCCGTCGAACCTGTTAATCCATCCGAGCTACCTAAGATGCTGGACGGCTTAAGAAAGGTAAGCTTTTTGTCTCTTTCTATTCCCCGATCCCATGCGCCTGAGCTCCAAACCACTTAAAAGCTGAATGGCTGACGGTGAGGACGGTGAGCTTTTTCTCTTTCTCTGTCTCGCACGAGTTCTTGAGTTATTAAGGCCCGCAGTGTCATTTATTCACTGATTGATTCACACACTTGTTCAAAGTGCAATTAAGGAATTTATACATTGCTGAACCTGACTGCTCCGTGCTGCAGTGGCTGAGCAATGAGTTGCAGCGCTAAGGGCCGCGGGTTCGAATTCACACGTAACAAATATTTGTATGGCCTTCAAATAATTGTTCCGGGTCTGGATGTTTGTCCCTGTGAAATTAATGTATTTGAACTGCCCCACGATACAGGAGAAAATCCTAGTGTGAGACAACGTTTTAAACAAAGAAAAAATGAATTACATTCAAATTAAGCTCCAAAGTTTACTAAACATAAAAATAATATTTTGATGACAACAATCCTTTATTGTATGGAAGGAGCATGGAATGGTATCATTACAATTTAACACCAAGCTATGTTTTTTTTAATGGAAGAGGAGGCAGACGAGTAAACTTAGCATACGGCTCACCTGATGTTAAGTGATCACCGTCGCTCACGAACATCTGCAATACCAGGGCATTGCTGTTTTTTAATATCGGTACGGAAAAACCGCTGGTGACAGTAAGTTCCACGGTATGGTCGTGCGAGGCGAAAAGTTCCGCGTAAATCGCACGATAGTGGACTGCCAAGCATCGAGATGATGAAGATGGAATTTCGAGTTCTGTTGTAGTGTGCGACGTAAAGTGACTTAACTTTTACTTACATATATATATCCACTGTCAAGATCCATTTGTGCTTTTTCTATATAAAATGGGTGTGACAAACGAGCATGCAGTCTACCTGATGGTGAGTGGATGCTGGGGCCCATAGACATCTACATTTATCTTTGATTAAGAATCAAAATGCAGATACATTGTCACCCCTGAGGACTAACATGGAATACCTCGTTTACAGTAAAAACGTTCTCCGGTACTCTATACTCACCATACGAAACACAGCAGCGTTAAGCTGCTATTTTACGGTGATATTATGTGAGAGCGTGGTCCGACCCCGTTCAAGCCGACCCATTCGTGCTACAACCATAATGTAGCTGCAGCGTGGCTCTACCACGTATACGTGGCACGTATGTGTATAAGTATATGAGTTGTCCGGTGCGTGCAGGTGAACAAGTCGTACCCGGTGCTGTCGACGCGCGTGGAGGAGAGCGGCGAGCACGTGATCCTGGGCACGGGCGAGCTCTACCTGGACTGCGTCATGCACGACCTGCGCAACATGTACTCCGAGATCGACATCAAGGGTATAACCAAGTCTTTAAAAAAGAGAGCAATGCTAGAAGAGAGTTACACTTTATTTATCTGAAAGACATGACATTTAAAAGAAAAAAATGGCTTAAAGGACAACTTTTTTTGTTAAAATACATAAATGGTCTATGCTTATCTTAATTCTAAACAACGCGTCATTATCAGACCTCTTCCAGGCGAAACCGGGGCGGTAGTATATACTACCACCTCGGTTTCGCATATAGTTATAAATGTAAAAAATTGTATCAACGGTTCACAAGAGATCAGACTTAAGGCATATAAGCTGTAATTTGGCAGAAGGGTAGATTATGTCGACGATCTGGGAAGTGCAGTCTGAGATCATATCCTCGATTTACTCCCTAATTAGAATAATAGCTCTTGCCTTGCCTTTTGTTACATACATACATAAACACTCACGCCTGTCACCCAGAGGGGTATTCCATTTGGCACAATCCTGACACACCTCTCTCGCCTCCCCCACATCCATATACCTACGCATACATGCTCGTCGGTTAAGGGTTTAAAATGGTATCGACTGGTTTAAAATGTATCATTGTAAATCAATAAATCATTTTTACCAATTTTTTTTCTCCTCCCGTGACCATGGGTGCAGTAGTGTCCGAAACATCGGGAATTAAAAAAAAAGTTAAAATTAAACGCATACCCACACTATTAATTTTCAGAGTTGAGCACTCCCGATCCCAAGACTGAAGTCTTGGGATCGGGGTTAGCCATTGTACAGTGGGGCTGGCAGAGGGGCCCACACACACACACGCACACACGTGCACTTACATACACATACATACCTCACATTCTCTCTCTCTCTCACACACACACACATACTCACTCGCACCCTCTTTCACTCTCTCACACACGCATACAAGCACAAGTTATGTATGGTAAAGTTTATTTAGCTTAACTTTCTTTTTTGTAATAAACTTTTTCTTTATTAATTATGTAAGTACTTTTAAATCTTAAGAACTGTAAAATGGGTTGAAGAGCGAGGCATCCCCAATACGAGTATGGAAAATTACTCTCTGGGGCGTCTCAAAAACATGTTTAATTAATTTTTGAGAAATAAAAGTATTTATTATTATTAAACGCGATTGAAATTGCGTAAAATTAGTTTTATTCCATGTGTAGTACTCGCGTAAATTTAAGAAATAATTACACTCTAAGTAAGCTTAAAATTACTTGTAATAAAATTAATTGACCACAGTAGTCAAATAGCGGATTCGAACCCTTCTTTCCGAATTTTCCGATTTTGCAATCTGAACCCTACTGTCAGGCTGCTGTCGCTTATAATTACTTATATTATTTATAATTTTAAAAAGTATTATTTATAATGTATATTGAATAAAAAAAGTTTGTATTTGTGTGTTGCGTGCAGTGGCGGACCCGGTGGTGTCGTTCTGCGAGACGGTGGTGGAGACGTCGTCGCTGAAGTGCTTCGCGGAGACGCCCAACAAGCGCAACAAGCTCACCATGATCGCCGAGCCGCTGGAGCGCGGCCTCGCCGAGGACATCGAGGCGGGCGCCGTCTGCGTCTCCTGGGACCGCAAGCGCCTCGGCGAGTTCTTCCAGAACAAGTCAGTGCACGCGCTACCTTCCTCGTGCCAGAAAGGAACGCGATAGGACTTTAATGCATCTTTGTCCAAATCTACATTTTGATTCTTATCTAAGGATAAGATGTAGATATCCATGGGCCACAGCATCTGATGGTTAGTTGGCTCGTTTGTCACCCTTATCCTATAAATAGTGGTAATTTAGTCAGCGCTAGTTAATTAGTAATTGGTCTGAACTTTGAAATGATTTCCCTAGCGATCTAAATGATTAACCATAACCCCGCTGCCATTGAAACAAGAGAGGGAGCGAGTGGTCAATAATCGCTGTTGCTCTAATTTTCCCTTATAATAGAGACCGAATAGCCTCATAGCGGTAGTCCAAAACGTAGAGTAAGGATTAACTTTCTGCTATGGTTACAGAGTGAGAGAGTTTAATGATTAAAACCACGGAACTCCCTACCAATGTCCCCAAAGAACTCGCTACCAATCATCGAATTTTAACAAATGATCTTAATCGATTTTTTTTTATAGAATTACGATGACAAACGAGTACACAGTCCACCTGTAAATACTGTGAATCTGAGCTACCACGGCTCTTAATATATATATATATATATATATATATATATATATATAACCATTTTTTTTTCACATCAGATACGACTGGGATTTGTTGGCCGCTCGTTCAATATGGGCGTTCGGGCCGGACGCAACCGGGCCGAATATCCTCGTCGACGATACATTGCCTTCCGAGGTTGACAAGCATCTGCTCGCTTCCGTGAAAGACAGCATTGTACAAGGTAATTAAGGTCGTGTTCCGATATACACTGCGAGCACTGCTCAGTGCTCTCACTGGTGAAAAATTCGTTCCGTTATGGACTGCCAGTATACTGCCGCAGTACCCTAGGGAAATATATGACGTCATAAATGCCGCCATTTTTGTACTGTGAGCACTGGCGCTTTCGAGGTAAGGTGCTCTCAGTACTTTGATCACGTGATCAAAAACATAACAGCGCCTAAAGATTTAACAGCTTCCACGACTGATTGTTATTATTATTAATTAATATTGTTATTCAAATAAAGTCGGACATTAAGCTTTAAAAGCAACAACATTCAAATAATATTTTTTTGTCGAACAGAAAACGTGTACATGATAAATAATTTCATTTGAAATCAGTGTCGACAAATGGGGATGACAGTATACTGGACTGCGTTCCGTTTTAAACAGTGACCAATATAGCAAACTAAAAAGGAACGGCTTCACAGTATACTGAATTGACGTCACACCTTACACTGGTCACAGTGTATATCGGAACCATAGACTTAGAATATACTGGCCTGGAATATGTAGGCGACCTGACAGCCCGAAAACGCGTGACTAATTTTGATTTGTCTTCTGTGCCTTAGCTAGTGATGTAAATTTTACTTACAAAGACTATCGAAATATGATTATTAAGGAAGCGGTAAAAATATTTAAAAAAATAGTTCAGTGCACGAATTTGATTAACTTCAAAAATTTACTGATTTTTTACCATGATAGTTCTAAAATAATTAAAAATATTCATATAACATGTTCCTGGGAATAAGCTGAACCACCTTCTTGCCTTTTGTTGGATTTTAATTCAAATGCATAAAATCCCAGGTGACTTCCATCCCATCCGGAAACTTAAAAACTCCCCAAGAATCAGATCGGAAAGTTGTATTTCGAGCTATGATCTTTGGATAAAATATTTACTGCCGTGGGCAGTTTTCCCGGTATTTATTTTTAACATATTGTTAATATAAATAGGTAGATACTTAACTAAGTATATACCTATTGATATTTATATATTTTATAAAATGTTTTGATGGGAAATAAAAACAGGGACACAGGTACATAATGACTGCCTTATTTTTCATATTAGTATTACTTTTGATAATTACAAACATTTGATAATTGTTTATAGAAGTTTATTTTAACATTCGACTTAAATATGAATGTAAACTTAATAATTTAAGTAAGGAAACTTGTAGAAATCAGTTAAATAAGATTGCTCTGTTTAAAGGCCAATATGTTTACGAGGCCTCATCATGCTTCATGTTCATATTCTTTCATCTGTCCCTGAAAAGTATAAAGTAATAATAAACTTATTATCATTTTAGCTGCATGAATTTTAAAAACATAATGATCTTAACAGAGTAAAGTGCACCAAGTGTCTGAGGATACAGATGCACTCTCTATTCTCTCAATCTCGGTATGTTAAGAAAATGGACACTCATTCATGGACTGACCGCGGCAAGTGCAACTTAATCTCGCAGATCTATTGATCCGCGCAGCTATTACTTAACCACGAGTTCCTCTTCTCTACGACTAACGCTGTAGGCGATGAACCACGCTATTTAAGCCCTCGGCACACTGTCGTCGGCCATCAAGCATGAATCTGGCATCGAGCGTTGTGAGTATCAAATACTATGGAATTTATAATATCCTGGCACACTGAACCGCGCGTCTCATGCGCGAGCGTCTAGTGGCTAGCTGGCTGTCTATTGTTTTATTCTACTTTTCTTTTATACTTCTCAAGTAAATATTTGTAGTAAATTGTTGAGTAAATATTTGTAGTAAATTGTTGAGTTTGTCTTTGGATTCCAACCAACCCGTCCAATTAACCTTAACCATTTTTTCTAATTAAAGAATCCGGAGGGAATCTGTTTGACAAACGGCAAAATAAAATTACATTTATAGAACGCAAATCGAGGATTTATTTTCTTGTTGTGTGGGTAAGTCTATCGATTCAATATGAACATTCAAAATAAATATCGACATTAATTTTGATATAGTTGAGTCAATCCCTAGCGTACATGTAAAATATTTTGTATAAAAATGTATTTACCAAATTCATGCAAATTATCAACAACGTGACTTTTTTCTTTGCAAAATATCAAAATTAACAAAATGATTGAAAACATTCTATATTTTAAACAATATATAACATAAATTTTAACCAAAAATAAACGCGTCATAACATTGACGAAGTCTTGAGAATTTACCTGTGAAATATGCAATTACCAGGATTATTTCTATTATTAACACCACAGTCACTCACAGAACAAGTAACTATTTTGGAAAAAAGTTACTTACTAAAAATAACCACTATTACACTCTAAAAAATTACAAAATATCTAGGAGCTTATTTCTTGCGTGCTGACTTGTGCCGACCTGTCATTCAAAATCGGTTACAGAGTCATGAGATTTGGTATCCTTTTCTATCTTGCATTTTTGCCATAAGGAATTTTCTTCTCCCTTGCACACTGTGTCGGTCTATACGCCAGTATATTCTAAGTCTATGATCGGAACATACCCTAAATGTAGTTGAATTTAACATATTTTTATTAGGATTTTTGGCTTAGATACTTGTCCTTTAAGCCATGTCTTCATTTCATTCGGGATCTTCGTTTTTATAGAATTTCAGTATCAAGTGATAATAATCCTTTATAGTACACTGCTTCACAATATGTTGATGCGTCACATTGCGTAGCTTTTGGAGATTTTGACGGCAACTTGAGCCAGCAGACAGTCGGCGATAGTATCTCAAGGCGATTAAGCAGACAGACACCTTATCTTAAGATTTATATCACCATCGGAGCACTTGTTTCATCATTTCCACTAATAGTTCACATGCGCAGACATTTAATACACAAAATCATACCACTTTTGTCTCACTCATGTCAAAATCCACTTCAAACCATTATTTAAACTGCGCCACGGAGCCGTCATTCATTCGTAGTTTTCATTCGTAGGTTTCCAGTGGGGGACACGGGAGGGTCCGCTATGTGAGGAGCCCATACGCAACGTCAAGTTCAAGATCCTGGACGCCGTCATCGCGCAGGAGCCGTTACATCGTGGCGGAGGACAAATCATCCCCACAGCGCGAAGGGTTTGTAATAACCATATAATATTATCTATTCATCCATTACAGCGTCTAAAATTGGCATGCGGATTTGCAGCTGCAGTTTTTTTCTAGTTGTTTTTAGGAAGACGCTCCTGCCCATCTCCTAGTTTGTTTCCCTTTGTCGCCTCTTACGCGACACCCACGGGATGATATGGAGTAGTGGATATTCTTACTGTTGTACTACATGGTACATGGCGACACTAGTTACCACTAGCGCTCTCTAGTATCGAGTGGCAGAACTAGGAGAGTCAAGAACCTTCTAGAAATTTCTATGGAAGAACTTTCTAGAACTATCGACACCTAGTCAATCGGGACCGATATGTACTCGAACATTCTAGACGTTTCTACAGTAGAAGGTGCTGTAAACTATCTGAGGTCCTATATAAAGCCGGTATAGACCGCGACCGAGTCAGTATTGAATTGGCGATACAAGCGAATACTTCGAAGCGATACAACTGCGAACTAAAGTGATCAGTAGTACAATTGTGTTTTGTTATTAGTGTGGTTTTAAGTTGTAATTAGTGTTCTGTAATTAAAGTGTCAATTTTGGTAATTCACTCGGCAGTTTTAATTGTCTCGAACCCCAAGCTCGTAACAATTGGTGTCAGAAGTGGGATCAAATCATGCCGATTTTACCTAAAGACGACACGGAGGGTATCCGTACCCGAAGTAAATGCCAGCAGGAGACGGACTGGAGAAGATTGGGTGGTGCAACGCCGCAGACGTCGGAGGGCCAGCTGCCGACCACGGAGGCCGGCCCGTCAGCAGCTCCTGCATCTGCAGCACCTGACTTAGGTGCTCTGATGATGATGCTGCAGGAGCAGGCCCGCCGACAGGAGGAACAGGCCCGTCGGTTGGAAGAGCAGTTGCAGCGCGGTCAGGAAGAGCAGATGCTCCTCATGAAGGACCTTCACGCTACCTTCGGGAAAGAGATAAGGGAGGTGAAGGATAGGGTTGCTCAACATGACAACCGCCTGTCGGAAGCTGAAACCCGAATCGACCAAGTGAACAATCGGGTTGACAACGTGATGGCTGACGTGAAGAAAACGCTGGACGACCTCAAACTTGGGGATGGAATTACAGCTCCGTTGTACCTACAACACCTTCGCTATGTGGATTCAAAGTGCCGCCGTTCGACGGGACTTCTTTCTGGTCAGCCTACAAAATCCAGTTCCAGGCTGTCATGAAGGCGAACGGCTGGAATAAAAGTCAGGCCATGACTGCTCTCACCCTAGGCCTGCGCGACAAGGCCTTAACTGTTCTGGAAGCTCTCGGTAAGGAAGTGACTTACGAGTAGCTCCTTGAGGCATTGGAGGCGAGATATGGCCGCTCACCTGGAACACGTCTTTCGTGCGCAGCTCAAAGATCGCGTGCAACGCAGCAACGAAAACCTTCAGCGGTGGGCCCTTGAGGTTGAGAAGCTGGTTCGAAAAGCATACCAGTCTGTACCTGCGCTCATTGTAGGGAACCTGGTGCAGACATTCATCGACGGCATCCGCGACCTTCAAGTCAGAGCTGCTGTGAGGCTCGGGCACCACAAGACGCTTAGGACGCCTTGGCCCATGCACTGGAGGTGGAAGGATCATCGTTTTCATCGTGTCAGGAGGTTGCAGCAGCTACAGTTCGCGACCGCAATAAAGGATACAGCCCTAGGTGCTACGGCTGTGGGGAAAGGGCCATCTTCGACCCAGCTGCCCTAAGCGAACTGTAGAAAAGGAGGTGATCGATCTCGAGAGGGTAGTGCGGCTAACAGCACCACCCAGCAGCAGGGAAACGAGTAAAGCCAGGACTGCGGGGCGGGTGCTGGCTGATGTTAAAAGAAAGGTCAAAGGAACGCCGTGTAAAGTGACCATAGACACTGGAGCCTCTCGCACGGTTGTCAGTTCCCAACTTATAAGTCAGTTCCTTGGGGACTCCGCATACAACCGAGAACGCATTAATTTGGTGACAGCCACCGGTCAGCGCACGGACGGGCCGTGGAGAAGGAGATGGAGTTGAAGCTAGGCAACATGATCTACCTGCATAATGTCATCGTGGTTGATATAATGGATGACTGCATCCTGGGCCTAGACTTTATGAGGAAAAATTGTTGTGAGATCGACGTTAAGCAAGGTGTTTTGAAATGTGGACAAGAGGAACTTTTCGTGGAAGGGGCGTTACCAGGGAATGTGTACAGCCTTAAGAAGATTGTTCTTCCGCCGAGATCGGAAACGATTGTGCCGGTTAGTCTTCCTCGGAATCCTGGGCAAGCTCATCGTTGTGTACTCGTGGAAAGGGTAGATAATGACCTTCCATGGAAAGTGGCTCGAACCTTGGTCAGAACTACCGACATCTCAGGAGTACGTGTGCTGAACCTTTGTGATCAGGAACAGATTATAGAAAAAGGCACACTGGTTGGTACTTGTGAGGAAGTGGATTGGTTGCGTCGGTGCCAATATCTATCGACTGGGACCCCCAGCAAGGATGCACAAACGAGAGTGACCACACTTTTAGAAGACTTCTCACGTCGCAGCGTTCTCTCCCGAATGAAATGGTCAAGGCGAAGAAGTTGTTACTCAAGTACGCCGATATTTTCTCGTCAAACGATGCTGACATAGGAAAGACTAGCTTAGTTCAACACAAAATAAACACAAGAGAAGAATTGCCTATCCGTCAGCGGCCAAGAAGATTGCCGGTAGCACGTGAAAAGGAAGTGGAAACTATGTTTGAGGGAACGGTGAAGGATGGTGTTATTGAACCTTCATCTAGTCTATGATGTTTACCTGTGGTGCTGGTAAAGAAGAAGGACGGCAGCATGCGGTTTTGTATTGATTACTGCCGTCTAAACGACCTTACAAAGAAGGACAGCTATCCTTGCCAGAATTGATGACACGCTGGACTTGCTTACAGGAGTAAAGTGGTTTAGCATGCTGGACCTGAAAAGCGGCTACTGGCAAGTTGAAATTGGCCCTAAGGACAAGGAAAACTGCATTCTCGACAGGAAAGGGTCTGTGGCAACTTAAGTTAAACCGTTTGGATTGTGCAATGCTCCAGCAAAGTTAGAAGGTTGATGGAGCTTGTACTTCAGGCTAATTAGCGATGCCTGTCTGGTCTACTTGGATGACATCATCATCGTAGGCCGTACGTTTGAGAACACTTTCAAAACCTGGAACGCGTGCTCATGAAGATCCAGAGTGTCAACCTCAAGTTGAGTCCGAAGAAATATTCACTATTCAAACGGCAAGTTAGCTTTTGGGGTATATAGTGTCGGAAGAAGGTATCCGCACGGATCCAGAGAAAATCGCCGCTGTAAAGGATTGGCCGGTTCCAAAAGATAAGACGCAGGTTAGAGCATTTTGGGTTTGTGCTCCTATTATCGGCGATTTGTGAAGAACTTTGCAGATATAGCCAAACCTCTGCACAAGCTAACCGAGGAGAAGCGACATTTGCTGGGATGAAAGTTGCGATATCGCATTCCGGGAGATCAAGGACCGTGCAAAACACCTATTTTGGGGTACCCTGATGCGGGCAAGAATTTATAGTTGACACAGACGCAAGTGATATAAGACTTGGCGGTGTGTTGTCTCAACGGAATGGTGATCAAGAGGTTGTAATAGCGTACTTCAGCAAGTCGTTTTCAAAGCCGGAAAGGAACTATTGTGTTACAAGACGGAATTGCTTGCTGTGGTAAAGTCGTTGCAGCATTTTAGCAAATATCTTCTGGGGTGGAAATTTCACTTACATACTGATCATGCTGCACTGAAATGGCTATTGCAGTTCAAAAATCCAGAAGGACAAGTTGCGAGATGGATTGAACTACTGCAGGAATACGACTTTCCGATCAAACATCCCAGCGGAAATCTCATGGCAACGCAGATGCATTGTCAAGAAGACCTTGACCTGAAGATTACAAGCATTGTACTAGGCAAGAAGGTAAGGAAGTGGTATGTGTGAGAATGCTCAGGACAGACCAGCTCAGCAATGAGTGGAAGGACAGCCTACAACATGCACAGCAGGAAGATTCGGATATCAAGCCGATTCTGGAATGGATGAAGGCCAGTGCTCCTAAGCCCAAGTGTACCGACGTCTCAGCGATGAGTTCGACCACGAAAGCTATTGGGCCCAATGGGACAGCTTGCTGATTCAGGATGGAGTCCTGTGCCGTAAATGGAAATGGTCGAGACAATTGTCATTTGCAAATGGTTGTCCCTAAAGCTAAAGTACCGGATGTTCTACAGCTGTACCATAATGGTTGTTCAGGAGTTAAACGAACTCTACTGAAGATCCGAGAACGGTTTTACTGGGTCCACTGTCGTGACGATATCGAGGACTACTGGTGTCGCAAATGTACAAGTTGTGCGGTTGTAAAGTGACCTCAGACTCGTAGTAGAGGTGCATTGAAATTTTACAATGTTGGTGCATCATGGGAAAGGATAGCCCTTGACGTTGCGGGGCCTTTCCAGAAAGTGAAAGTGGTAACAAGTATTTCATGGTTGTGATGGATTACTTCACTATGTCCGAAGTCTTCGCCATTCCAAATCAAGAAGTTTCAACAGTTGCAGATAAACTAGTTCATGAAGTCTTCTGTCGTTTTGGAGTACCTTTAGAGATTCACAGCGATCAAGGAAGGAATTTTGAGTCTGAAATATTCCAGGAAATTTGCCGAGTTATGGGTACTCATAAAACAAGAACAACTTTAACACCCACAATCTGCTGGAATGGTAGAACGATTTAATCAGACATTGGACCTAGCAAAAGTTGTGGAAATGCAGCAATGAGACTGGGACAAGCACATACAACCGTTTTGTTGTCATATCGAAGCGCTGTTCACGAAAGTACGTCAGTGACACCAGCTTTTGCAAACTTTGGAAGAGAATTACGGCTGCCTGCAGACGATCAGGATCCGGAATACCACCTGATGTACATGGAGTATACGCGATTATGAAAATGACTTGCGGAACAAAATGAATGACATTTATGAGCACGTCAGACAATCGGGCCAGCAAATGTCTGAAAAGATGAAACCCGGTATGACCGAAAAATGAACAACAAAGGGTTCGACGAAGGTTCACTAGTGTGGTTGCACAATCCAGTTCGCAGCAAAAGGACATCTCCTAAGCTTCAAGCTAAATGGGACGGACCGTACCGGATTGTGACAAGGATCAATGACGTAACCTACCAGATATAGAAAGGTGCAAGGGGTACCCCTAAGATCGTCCATGTGGATCGACCGGCGCATTATTATGGGGCCAATATTGCTCGGGACGAGCATGTCTTAGGAGAGGGCAGTGTTGCGCGCCATATACATGGTACGTGGCGACACTAGTTACCACTAGCGCCTCTAGTATCGAGTAGCAGAACTAGTAGAGTCAAAAACCTTCTAGAAATTTCCATGGAAGAACTTTCTAGAACTATCGACACCTTGTCAATCGGGACCTATATGTACTCGAACATTCTAGACGTTTCTACAGTAGAAGGTTCTGGAAACTATCTGAGGCCTTATATAAGGCTGGTATAGACCGCGACCGAGTCAGTATTGAATTGGCGATACAAGCGGATACTTCGAAGCGATACAACTGCGAACTAAAGTGATTAGTATTACAATTGTGTTTTGTTATTAGTGTGGTTTTAAGTTGTAATTAGTGTTCTGTAATTAAAGTGTCAATTTTGGTAATTCACTCGGCAGTTTTTATTTGTCTTGAAACCCAAGCTCGTAACATTACATTATGCATCAACACGTGTTATATTATGCTTCGATTGTATTTTTCAATATTATTTTATAACAGAGTATTAATAAATTCCTTTTTGAAATAATTACAATTCAAAATAGCAACCATTTTTACCTGATCCTGATCTATATTTAAAGTTTCAAATCTCTAACTCATAGAGAAGTAGTCAAGTTTAGAAACAATTGCAAAATACCCAACACACAAGAAAGCGAGTTAAAAAAAACGTGGTAAAACGCTTAAATAACCCATCCCGTAATATTTCTTCGTACTCTCGCAGTACTGTTATCTCAGAATACCACTAACTGTGTATCTGTTGCTTTCTTCTATTGAAGGTAGCGTATTCAGCGTTCTTGATGGCGACGCCGCGTCTGATGGAGCCCTACTTGTTCGTGGAAGTGCAGGCGCCCGCCGACTGTGTCTCCGCCGTGTACACCGTGCTCGCCAAGCGAAGAGGTACTGTATTACAATAGCAGTAACAATAGAGTAAAATAGATTTTTTTTGTATTCAATATAGATTACATGAAATTTTTATTGAAAGTAATTTTTTGCTTTTACCACTGGTTCGGAAAAATATTTCTGTCCTGGGAAAAACCACCAAGGAAAGGTGACAAAAGAGCATACTGTACATCTGATGGTAAATGGGTGTTATGACGTATAAACTTCATCTTCATTTTTGTCATTTAGATTTTAGATTGACTCATGTACTTTTTTTGTTCTTTTTTAAAAACGTTACCTCCACACTAGGATTTTCTCCTGTATCGCGGGGCAGTTTACATACATAGATTTCACAAAGACAAATATCCAGACCCAAAACAATTATTTGTAGGCCATACAAATACTTGTTCCGTGCGGGATTCGAACCCGCGACCCTTAGCGCTGCAACTTTTTTTATATTTTAATTTGTTAGCTATAAATTCGACCGGTTTCGTCTTATCAGGCCTGTCTCACTCCGCGCTTTAGGCATGAAAATATACTTACACTGCGCGGCCCCGTATGAGGGGTTAATTCCGTGAGGTTATCACGCGCCCGCTCGAGCTGACGCGCGCGCTTTACGTTAACAAAAAAGTATTTTTCTCTTTAAGTATTTAGGAATTTTTGATATTTATTTTTTAGTTTTTATTCAAGTATGGCCTCTCAAAAAAGCCAAACGGTACTGCATAGCATGCGGGTGCTTAAATAACAATAGGAATGTCGACTCTTCATTCTTTACTGTTCCTAAGGATATCGAAAGATAAGATAATATTATTATTCATAGGTAGATCTAGATAATTAGGAACCTAGTTACTGACACCATAGTTACAGATTTATTATTTGATTAGCGACCCGACCACAGCATCGCAGTTTTCGGTTTTTTTTCGCGAATAATGCCAATGACCTTAAAAATACGTTCAGTGTAAGTAGACCTCCCAGTACTAGTGACTAATGCAAGATCAGAATATACTGGTTATTAGTTTAACACTTGGTCGATAAAAGAAAGATATTGAAAATAGCAGCACTTCTCATTGCCATTCTTTCATTAATAATGCTGTCGCGTGTCGCATGTTTGTAAATAGCAAAAAATGTGAAACAGACAAGTGACAACTCCGTGGCGCAGTGGCTTAGCAATGAGTTGCAGCGCTATGGGCCGCGGGTTCGAATTCCGCACGGAACAAGTATTTGTATGGCCTACAAATAATTGTTCTGGGTCTGGATGTTTGTCCTTGTGAAATCTATGTATGTAAACTGCTCCCGCGATACAGGAGAAAATCCTAGTGTGGAGGTAACGTTTTTTAAAAAGAGGAAGAGAAACAAGTATGTAATGAAATTAAACATTTTCTACAACCTACTTCAATATTAATACATATTATAATACGCATTATTTAGGATAACTCCAAAACTATATAATGATTTTGATCAAATTGATATGGGATATACAGACTATAAGCACCAGCTTTCAAATAAAAAAGAATCATCAAAATCGGTTCAACTAGAAAAAAGTTCTGAGGTAACAAACATAAAAAAATACAGTCGAATTGATTACCTCCTCCTTTTTTTGAAGTCAGTTAAAAATGGTAAGTAGGTAAATTATCTAAGTTTCAAAGACGTTCACGTTGTTATAATCTTAATTTTTGAACAATAATGTTCTTATTATCAGCAAATTACTAATACATTGCATAACACCTCGGTGTATTCTACTACCAACTAATATCAAAAGATTCAATTTGTTTTCTCACAACAACTAACCCTACAGTAGGTGCGGCCTTAACAAAGGCGGGTAACGGGCTATCTGATACAGACTCGCACGCGGACGTAAGGTGCATTTTGATTTAATACGCGCGCCACAACAATCGGCAGGCTAGTTTAACGAATGTCGTATCCGAGGCATGCAAAGTATTATTAACATTAGCGACGTTGGAAATAGGTTTAAACTCGCAAGTTTGCTATCAGAGTGATCTTTCTGTTCTTGTACTATTATTTATTCTGTGGTCTTATGCCATCATCAGGGTATATGAAACAAACCGGAAACAAGTACATGTGTCAATTCGATTTTTTTTGTATAAATAATAAGGGTGACAAACGAGCACACAGTACACCAGATGGTAAATGGATGTGGTTGTCCATAGACACCTACATCTATCCTCGATCAAAAATCAAAGTGCAGATACGCTGTCACCCCTGAGGACTAAGATGGAATATCTCGTTGTTAATAAAAAGGGACTCCAATTTTCGTCATTCAATATATGAAACACATACAATATACAAACGCATTGCGTTTGTTTTTATGTTACAAATATGCTTTGTTATGCTGGTAATATTGTTGTAAATTTTTTTTAATGTGTACTTACAGAAAAATTTATTAAAAATAAATTATTTCATAAAAAATATTGGAGGTTCTTTAATTTAGAGTTGCTAAAGCTACAAAGTTTTACAATTAAATGTCTAAAATATAGTAAGGAAACTCTAAAATAAAAACACTACAATAAAATTGATCAATATATTGAGGACAATGATGTATGTTTATAAACTCTGCATTTGAAAGTATGTATATTATAAAATTGCATCACATATTATTAAAATTGATATTTAAACAAATATTAACATTTAATATTGTACTGCTTTTTATACAATAACTTACAAATTAAATTGTGACATGGCATTTAAAAAAAATTAAGACGCCAGTTTCTTGCCGGTTCTTCTCTGAGGTCTTTGTTCTGAGGTTTTCCGAGGTGTAGATTTTGATTAGTGTTCTTAAAAACTTCAGGCCTAAATTGAATTTAATAAAAAGTTTGACTTGGAAAATTTTTTACGGATTTGCTTTATATCGTTCCCTACCATTATAAAATGTATGTATGTATATATATATATATATAAACAAAATTGATTTGATGCTTTGTCTCGCAGGCCACGTGACGCAGGACGCACCTGTTCCCGGGTCGCCGCTTTACACGATCAAGGCTTTCGTGCCGGCCATCGACTCGTTCGGCTTCGAGACGGACCTGCGCACTCACACCCAGGGGCAGGCCTTCTGCCTCCAGGTCTTCCACCACTGGCAAATCGTGCCCGGAGATCCACTTGACAAGAGCATTGTTATACGGTGAATATTTATATATTAGGACCGATAAAGAAAGACAATGGAATAGAATTATTCTTTATTAAATATAGATTACAAGTAATGAGGGCTGATAATGTTACGATCAAAAGATGTCGCTAGTTGGGACTAAGATGAACTTATTTGTTATGAATGTGGTAACAGTGTCATCATCATTGAACTTTTTTGGTTTCTAGTGTATGTTTATACATAAAAGATCATAGCCTCAGTGCTTTATTTTTTAATTTTGTACACATTTTTAATTCTTTTTAATTCTTCTACTTTTAGGAATATCCAACAGACAGAACACTCGCTTAAATAAAAAGCAGCGTCAAAGGTGGGGGACGTCTAGTACTGCGATTGTCAATCCGCCTGCCAAGTGTAACGATTAATGCCCGGTTCCTATATTCTAGAAACGTTTCGTTCTCGGTAACGGTCCCTTTTATTACATACGAGATGCATGTTAAAACTGTTTATATTACAAACTATTCATTCGGTAAACTTGGATGACGTAAAATGAAAAAACTTTAAACATTTCATGAATAGTTGAACGGGTATTTTGTTTTGAAAAGGGAGTTTACATGCACTTTAATTACTGCAAAACGGTTCGTAAAAGAAAACGAAGCGTTTTTACCCGGCTGCCTTAGACGCAGGGTAATGTTTTTCGAGTGTATGTATGTATGTATGTATGTATGTGTCTATTTCTTTGGCACGCTCTGTAGCCTAAACGGCTTGATGGATTTTAACATATAGCGTGTCGTTCAATTCGTCTTAGTTGTGGAAGTGACATAGGGTATAAAAAAAATATCTTTTCAGTAAACATTTTTTAAACCTTTAGGCTTGTTAATTATAAAAGCTATGCGTAAGGCAATTCCTCCTTACATTGTAAGTGGCTCATGTCTAGTAGTGGAGTGGAGTGATGCTGATGAAGAAGTTCCCCCTTAGAACTGATGCAGTTGCCAGCATCTGTGTTTCCATCCGATTACAATGTGTGTGTCTTCAAGGCAAGAGTGAATAAGCTTTTGTTTAGTCAGTGCGCTTCACCATCTTAGGCTACATCACCACTCACCATCAGGTGGGATGGTAGTTAAGAGCTGGCTTAGTATAATATAATAATATTTGTTTTGCATCCATAATAAAGCTGCAGCGTAACTCTACCACGTAAAACATATTTCCAGACCTCTCGAACCCCAGCCGGCGACACATCTAGCCCGCGAGTTCATGATCAAGACGCGACGGCGCAAGGGTCTCAGCGAAGACGTCTCAATCAACAAGTTCTTCGACGACCCCATGTTGCTCGAACTTGCCAGACAGGATGTGCAACTAAACTGAAAACCATTTGAAGCCTTTCTTTGAGACGTAAACTATAAGGAAAATAAATATAAAAATATTTTAAGTACATACTGAATGTTTTTTTTATATTTGACAAAACGGTGAGCAACGTCCCCTCTTTTAATAATAAGGATTATTGCTTCCTATTTACATTAGCTCGTGAAAAGTTCACTGTTATAGCTGTAGTCACTTTTCATCAGGTGGACTGCTAGTCCGTTTGATACTATCTTTATCGTTATATATACAACGGTTATTTTTCAAAGAGTAGCCAAATTTTAAATTTAAGTTCAAATATATAAATAATGATATACCGTTATTGCAGTTTTTGAAAATACGAGTAAATAAGGCTTCCACTTTTTTTTTGACATTATCCCAAATTGAATGTGATTTATGGGCAACAACAACGCGTACGCGCGCTCCTCTGTGTGCGATTCAATTCACAAGGTTTTTGCCGACCGATTGACCCTTACGAACGTGTGCGTGCGTGGTAAAATAGTAGGCGTTAGATATTTTTATGAATGACAATCAGTCAAAATAATGCATTATCACACAAAAGGACAGAATGTGTGAGATTTTTTTAAATGAGTTTTTCTTTACCATTTGCCTATATTACTTATTGTAACGCTAGATGTCGCTAGCCAGCCGTTAAGCCGGCTGTCAAGCCCGCCACGCCTAGCCGCCGCGTCACTTCCCCCACCATGTGAGCCTTGCCCCGCCAAATTCCGAGCCGGGGGAGGTGAAGTAGCCGCCAGCCAGCCAGTGATATAAAAGCCCGCAGCGATGATTTTGTGTATTCACTTTATAAAAATAATTGTAAAGGAAAACTCTTCCCGAATAAAAGTATACATCAATTCCTTTTTATTTTTTTCACTGTCGTTATATTTTTTGTTTCGTTATGTTTTTTTTTCTATCCCACTTCTGAGTATAACTCAGAAGTGGGATAGAAAAAAAAAACATACGATGAAACGACGCTCTGCTACATATAAACGTCGACGGTCGCCTAGTCGGGAGGACGAAGATTCTACATCGGTAAACCAGATGTCTGAAGATTCAAACGAAGAAGGTTGATGCACACCACCCGCAAGGAAAATATTGAAGAGTCTCCTAGCACAAGAAGTTGAAAAAGAATTCAACGATCTCGAAAACGAAGCGCCTATCCTCATTCGTCGGAAAGAACACCACGCCGCATCGTTAATTCCAGAATTTGACCCTGAAAACGAAGAATGCACAGTTACTGTCTGGATAAAAAAAATTAAACAACTAGGTCAAATCCACAGCTGGGATGACAAAACTAAGTCATTTCACCTTCAAGACAAGTTGAGAGGACAGGCAAGAAAGTGGTATAACCGACTTGGTGAGTACGACTACTCTTGGGAGCAATGGAAAGAAATGCTTCTTCGTGCGTTCCCGAAACATCGAGACTATGCTCTTGTTCTCGAAGAAATGCTTAACAGAAAAAAACTAGCCTCTGAAAGTATGACAAAATATTACCAAGAAAAAGTTACTTTGTGCTTCAGAAGCAAATTGTCAGATATCGTTACGGTATCCTGCATCATACGAGGTTTGCCTCTAGCGTTACAATCAAATGCGAGAGCATTCCAATGTGAACGACCTGACGAATTGTATGAAAATTTCTTGTTGGCACTCGATGACTACAAAGTTCCTGTAACGGATACCAGAGGAGGCTACAAGGATATGTCGCGCCCCACAGAAAGGAAACCTTCCGCGAACCCTGACACTGATCCATGTCCACGCTGCAAGAAAATTGGACATTTAGTACGCAACTGACCATTGCCTGACCAACGTAGCTGCTACAAATGCTGAGTCCAAGGTCATAATGCTCCACGTTGCCCGTCAAATCCCAAAAATGGATCCGCCCCGAGGGCAGATAGCGTGAAAGAAATAAAGTTGCTTCAAAACTACAACGATGTTTACAAAAAGAATGCAAAGATCAACGGTGCTTTAGTGAAATCGTACATCGATACGGGCAGTCAAGTAAATGTGCTTACGAGCGAAGTTGCTACTCTTCTGGGTCTCGAAGCCAAACCTGTCTGCGTTACTTTGAAGGGATTCTTTGGCGGTTGCATCAATAGTAACGGCGAAGCCGAAGCGAACGGTAGAGCCATGCTGCAGCTATATTAATAGTATAGTTGTAGCACGAATGGGTCGGCTCGACCGGGGAAGGACCACGCTCTCACAGAATACCAGCGTAAAATAGCAGCTTAATGCTGCTGTGTTTCGTATGGTGAGTGTAGAGAACCGGAGACCCTTTTTACTGGAAAAGAGGCATTCTATCTCAGTCCTCACGGCTGACAACGCATCTGCATTTAAATTCGTAAACGAAGATAGATGTAGATGTCTATGGGCCACAGCAACCACTTACCATCAGGTGGACTGTGTGCTCGTTTGTCACCCTTATTCTATAAAAAAAAAAAAAAGTCGAGTTTGAACTTGAAATTGATAACCTGCATATGACCTGTAACGCATACCTAACTGACACCGAAATGAGCGGCGTAAATCTTTTGATCGGACAACCGGTTATAAACAGTGAAGGCGTGTCATTAGTAGTACATGAAGGCAAAGCTACACTTCAGAAGGAGCTCAATTTCCTTTCCAATCTGGATGCTACTGAAGCTATTAGCAGATTTCGTGTCGTCACTGCTGCAAGTGAATGCTACTAAGGAGTTGGGATGTACGGATCTAGTACAAATGCGCATTAGATTATCCAATAATGAACCAGTACACTGTAGGCCTTATAGATTAGTACATCACGAATAAGAGATTGTTAGATTCAAAAATAATGAGCTATTAGAAGCAGGCATTATAAAAGAATCCGAATCAGATTATGCTTCTCCCATTGTTTTAGTTAAGAAGAAGAATGGAGATAGTCGTCTATGTGTCGATTACCGAGCACTAAATGCGTTAACTATCCGCGATAGATATCCATTACCTAATATCAATGAGCAAATTTCTAAATTATCTGGCAAAAACTATTTCACCAGTCTTGATTTAGCCCAAGGGTACCATCAGCTTAGCATTCATCCTGAAGATACACACAAAACGGACTTTGTCACACCGCAAGGACATTACAAATATAATAGGGTTCCTTTCAGTCTCGCTAACGCTCCCTCAGTGTTTATGCGTTTAATAAACAATATATATTATAGATAGTATAGAAAATTTAAAGTAAATCATTTAGATAAAAATAACTCCAATAATTTCATCAAACGGTCGTCAGAGGTATTAGCATTCCTTGACGATCTCTTGCTACCGTCAGTCGATGTTCAAACAGGTTTAGACTTAGTAGATAAAGTTCTTAAAAAATTGCAAACGGAGAATTTAAAATTAAATATGAGCAAATGTTCATTTTTACAAAATAGGATTTCTTATTTAGGTTATGAAATATCATGTGATGGCATACAACCGGGTGAATTTAAGTTGGCAGCTGTATCTCGATTTCCGGTTCCGAGTAACGTACACGAAGTGCGTCAGTTTATTGGTCTATGTAGTTATTTTAGGAAGTTCATCTATAACTTTGCAATAATAGCTCGTCCACTTACCGAACTAACAAAAAAAATACGATGTGGGTATGGGGCGAGTCACAAAAATCTAGTTCTGAGATTTTTTTTTAAATTATGTGATAAGTCGGTGTTAGCGATATACGAGCCAAGTTTGACAACAGAAATTCACACGGATGCATGCAAGTTAGGCATTCTGCAGGCATTCTTTTAAAAAAACAGATTGACGGTAGTTTGCGCCCTGTCTTGTATTTTAGTCGCGTTACCAGTCGGGAAGAATGTGTTTATCACAGTTATGAGCTCGAGTGTCTTGTGCAGTGGTGGAATCGTTGCGAAGGTTTCGTATATATGTGTTAGGTAAAAATGTCCATGTAATTACGGACTGTACTGCAGTACGCGATACAATGACTAAATGTGATCTTATTCCACGTATTGCCCGCTGGTGGCTTTTAATTCAAGACTATGATATTACTATAGACTATCGACCGAGTGATCGTGTGAAGCATATAGACGCCTTAAGTAGGAAACCGTTAATGTGTACCGTTTAGAGATGAACGATTGGTTTAGTACAGTGCAATATCAAGATGAAAAGCCGAAACGTATTATTGATTTACTGCAAGGTGGATGCACAGATAGTGATATAGTGAATAATTATGTAATCGTTGATGGTAGGCTTTATCGTAAAACTCTTCACGGTGCCCGATTAGTTGTGCCAAACTTCGCGCGATGGAAAATATTACAAATGCATCATGACGATATTGGCCATGTAGGATTAAAACGGTGCTCAGAAATTATAAAAAATTATTTCTGGTTTTAAAAAATGTCCCGATTTATACGGAATTATGTGACGTCATGTTTACATTGTGCGTATGGTAAAGGAGAATACGGTAGGAAAGAAGGCAAATTACATCCAATTCCTAAACCTACTGAACCTATGAAAATGGTACATATCGATCATTTGGGGCCTTTTAGCAAAACTAAAAAAGGGTACCAGTACATGTTAATTTCGACAGATGACAGATGCTTTCTCTAAATTTGTTATTTCTGAGCCTACGCGTACTGTCAATTCTGTGGAGACTATTAGAGTTTTAAAACGCATATTTGGTTTATTCGATTTCCCAGATCACGTAGTTTCCGATCATGGTAAGGCCTTCACGAGTAGATATTTCAAGAAATTTGTAAGGGAAAAGCAGTTTAAACACACGTTAACAGCTATTGCGTGTCCTAGGTCTAATGGGCAAGTAGAACGCACTAATCGCACAATTCTCGATGCGTTGAGAGCCACGGAACCTAGCGAAGCCTCTCATAATTGGGTTCTCTCTCATAGTTTACCAAATGTAATATGGGGTATTAATAATACTGTTAATGATACAACAGGGTATAAGCCATACTATTTAATGTTTGCTCGTGTTGGTAGGTCAGTATGTGATGTATCTACCCCTGATCGGGTTTCTGAGCCAGTGCAATCTAGACGCGATAGGGCTACTAATCGGATTAGAATAGCTAGCAAGAAAATGAAACGTAACTTTGATAAAGGGCGTAAAAATAGTAAGATTTACAAAAAAGGTGATTACGTACTTTGGCGCCAGGCGCCGACTACTAGCGGCAATAAGGTTAATTCTAAGTTAAATGATCTGTATTCTGGCCCATATGTGATAATTAAGGAGTTAGGTAATGATCGATATAAACTAAGAAGTATAAAAGGTCTTACAGATAGACGATACAAGAAGTTTACAGGCCTAGTATCCGCTGATTCCTTAAGACCATATCGTAGCGTTGCTTCTATGTCCGATAGCGCTAGTAGTGTGGATGAACAATTGGAAACCGAAGATCTCGTAGATCTTCTTGAGAGTTAGATCAAAGTTCATTTCCCCATAATTCAACTTGTTTCTTGAGCTGACTTGTAATCATAGTTTTGTTGTTCCCATTGCGGGAGCAATTTTTACAGGATGGCCGAGTGTAACGCTAGATGTCGCTAGCCAGCCGTTAAGCCGGCTGTCAAGCCCGCCACGCCTAGCCGCTGCGTCACTTCCCCCACCATGTGAGCCTTGCCCCGCCAAATTTCGAGCCGGGGGAGGTGAAGTAGCCGCCAGCCTGCCAGTGATATACGAGGGTTGATCCAAAAGTAATGATAATGAAAATAAAACACGGTAATTAAAGTTAAAATAATAATTTATTTTTCTACATAGTCTCCTAACAAATCAATACATTTAGTCCATCTTTTTTCTAAACCCAGGATTCCTTTGAAAAAATTCTTTGTCTTGACCTCCCAAAACGCTTCAACAGCGGCCATTACTTTGCTATCGTCTTCGAATTTCTTGCCTCGGAGGCGTTCCTTGAGCCGAGGAAAGAGGTAGAAATCACTAGGAGCTAGATCTGGCGAATAGGGAAGGTGTTCGAGCAGTTCGAATCCCGTTTCTTGAATGGCAGCCATCGCAACTGCGGCTTTGTGAGCCGGTGCGTTGTCTTGGTGAAACAGCACTCCAGCTCGCAGTTTCCCGCGTCTTTTTCCTTAATGGCCTCCCGTAATCTTCTTATTTGGTCTGCGTAGTAAGAGCCCGTAATAGTGGCTCCTTTTCCAAATATTCCACCATAATTATGCCTTGAGCGTCCCAAAAAACAGATGCCATAACCTTTCCCGCCGAACTTGAAACTTTGAATTTCTTTGGCGTCGGTGAGGAGGCTCGCTTGCAAGTCATCGATTGTTGTTTCGTTTCAGGATCAAAATGGTGGATCCAGGTCTCGTCCATAGTCACAAAACGGTACAAAAAATTTTCTTGATCTGCTTGGAACTTTTCGAGATTGACCCTCGAAATGTCAACTCGATTTTTCTTTTGCTCGTCGGTTAACATTCTGGGTACCCAACGCGCAGCGACCTTTTTCATATGCAACTCGTTCGCAAGGATTCTTTGAACGCTGCCATATGAGAAACAGAAACAGAAACAGAAACTTTTTTATTCAATATAGATTATAAATAATACTTATTGAAAGTCACTCTTTTGTCTAATTACCACTGGTTCGAAAAAACCTCTGTCCTGGGAAGAACCAGCAAGAAACCAGCGGGACTTTTTTTAAACAACAGCTTACAATCATGTATATTACACAATTAACCACACAAAACAAATTAGAAACAGCCTGGCAGCGAACACCTCATTCCCAGGGTTATTATCATCCATAAATTCCTTAACATTATAATAACCTTTTTATACAAACTATGTTTAATAAAGTTTTGAATTTTGAGCAGGTCGAATTTTGTATATTTTCTGGGATTTTGTTGCAAAGCGTATACATCGCCCCAAGAATGAATTACTGACTCGGTGGAGTCGAGTAACTGGTACTACTAGCTTGTGTTTGTTCCTAGTATTTACAGAATGAATATCACTTATTTTTGTATAACTACTTTTATTTTTGTGTACGTACATTACATTTTCATAAATGTATTGAGAGGCCAAAGTTAATATATTAATTTCCTTAAATTTTGTCTGAGCGACTCTTTAGGTTTTAAATCATAGATTGCTCTTATAGCCCGCTTCTGTAAAACAAATATAATTTCAGTGTCAGTTGCGTGTCCCCATAGCAAAATACCATACGACATTATGCTATGGAAATAGCTAAAGTAAACAAGTCTAGCTGTTTCCACACTGGTAAGATTTCTAATCTTTTTTACAGCATATGCTGCAGAACTAAGTCTGCTTGCTAACTTTGATATATGGGGGCTCCATTGAAGCTTCGCGTCTAGTGTTATTCCAAGAAAATGGTGGTATCGACAAGACTCAGTTCCTCCCATTTAAAGTTACATTAGTATTTAATTGTCTGACATTTGGAGTCATGAACTTCATACATTTCGTTTTAGTGCTATTTAAATGCAAGTTATTAACATTAAACCAATTTACTAATTTAGATATAGCATTATTTACTTCGTCATATTTTAATAATTGTCGTTTTAATTTGAAAATTAATGAAGTGTCATCAGCAAATAATACTATATTATGGTTATCCCCTACTATGTAAGGCAAGTCATTAATATATACAAGAAACAGAAAGGGGCCGAGAATTGAGCCTTGAGGCACGCCCATTTGTACTATCGACCCGGAAGAGCTCATACTATATATATATATAGATCCCTGTGACCTCAGCTACATGCCTGATGGTCACTCTTCGATCTGCCAACACAACATCTTCGACTTTTTTCACGTTGTCTTCAGTGAGGGACGTGGATGGGCGTCCTTCGCGATGTTCATCTTCAGTGGATGTTCTGCCCAGTTTAAACTCCTTGGCCCAGCGTGCAACTGTAGAATATGGAGGAGCAGAGTCCCCCAATGTTTCCACTAAGTCACTCTGTATGTCTTTTGAAGACATTTTTTTCAAACAGAGGTACTTGATGACAGCTCTAATTTCGTTTTTCTCCATGTTGATGTTATCTCTTTGACAGTTCGTATTCAAATGAATGTATCTCCCGGAAATCGTGATTTATTTATATGATTTTTTTAGGCTGACGTAGTGAGTATATAAGCAAGCAAAAAATATTTTTTTTGGATTTTTATGCGGACCTGAAGTAACCGATTATCATTACTTTTGGATCACCCCTCGTAAAAGCCTGCAGCGATGATTTTGTGTATTCACTTTATAAAAATAATTGCAAAGGAAAACTCTGCCCGAATAAAATCAATTCCTTTTTATTTTTTTCCACTGTCGTTATACTCGGAAGTGGGATAGAAAAAAAAACATACGATGAAACGACGCTCTGCTACATATAAACGTCGACGGTCGCCTAGTAGGGAGGACGAAGATTCTACATCGGTAAACCAGATGTCTGAAATATCTGAAATAAAAAGGAATTGCTTTTTATTTTTTTCCACTGTCGTTATATTATTCTGAACCTTCTCTGCAAATTTGGCCGGTTGTTGCAAAATAACCCTGTATAATTCTTCTGTCCATGTGTATTTGACTGAACTCCTTAACGGCTGGACCGATTTTGATGAAATTTTGTGTGCGTGATTAAGTTGATTCGAGAATAGTTTAGGTTCACAATTGGACTCGGTAGGTGGCGCTATATATATACTCGACCCCGCCATACCCTTCTAACCTAACCTGTCCGAGTCGGGGTACCCCAAGTCCCGAGCATACTTCGCTCGCTTTTAAGGTCAATAATTAATAAGGGATAAAAGTTAAAATTTACAATAAGGGGGACCAACTTAAGGATGTAATTTGATTTATTAATAATTAATAAAACAAATTTCATCCTGAAGTTTAATTATTTATAATTATTATAAATAATTAAAAGACGAACACACAATTTTTATGTTCGAACAATAACGAACAAACGACGAACAATTAATTAAAAATAAAAAAACTCAAAAATCAAAAATAAAAAATTCAAGTGGGGATCCAAGGAGGACCCATAGACTAAGAATCCCATAGACTTAGAATTGGGAGGACCAAAGATATTATAAATAAAACATTTATATACAATACCTTTGAGGAGGACTAACTATCTCTGTGTATGAAAAAGTGTCCGTCGAAATGCGTTAAATTAGGATAGCGCTACAATAGCAGCAGGGTAAATTTTAAAAACAGAAAAATTAATTTGAACTATTTTATAAAGTTTTGTAATAGTTCACGCTAAAAAATTACTGAACGTATTTGAAGTTCGCAAAAATAAAATCACTCCACATTTTCTCACAGCAGTTATTTTAGGTTACATTTAAAAAAATATTTTGGACTACGTGAATAGTTGAAGTTTTGTATACTGTACTGCTTTAGTCACCAAACATTTTGTTTTTAACTCGGCACACTTCAATACATCTACAGCTGCTACATTCATACCATACCCTGTATCTATGCTAGCGCCATTCTGGAAGGTTTTTAAACTGTTATTTACTGCTTACAGCTGGACACTTTTTCATCTTGTCCCCCATATGAGATAGTCCTCCTTATCACTACCCTCTATACCACAAACAAATATGAAGTTTATGACCCAGCATATGGCTTTAAGATGATTGCATCGAGCATGTTACAGATGTCTGATATACATCGAAATAAAAACACCAATGCTTTGGTTCTAAAATCATTTTTTTTTTAATTTTAAATTAATTATTTATTAAAAATCAAATATAAAATTTCAGTTTACCTCGTGGATGGAATATATGTTATAAAGGACTCAAGTAGCGATGTTACAACGACGATGTTTTACCCTCAACATCGATGTTTCGACAAAACCGATAAATATCGATTCTCCCTAAACTTAGATGCTTAGACTTAGGTTATCAGGCAGCACGCTTAGATTATCGGACGAGCAACTCGCCGAGTTATTCGTGGACGAGTACGACGCGTTTACATATTCGTCTGTATTCATTCAACGTAGATCTTTTAAACATGGATGACTTTATGTCTACTTGATATTTATAGACTCACAAATATTTATTTGGTGGGGGGTGTGGGTAGTCACAAAAGGAGTTCTTAGGGAGGCCTTTGTTCAGCAGTGGACTTGTGAAGGGCTGTAATGATGATGATGATGATGATGAAATATTTATTTCCATTTATATTTATTTAAAACTGGTTTCTAGGACCCTATAAAAATAGACGATTCGTTACTCCAATCTATCACAGAAGGTAGGCACTTTTATTATTATAATTTTTTTGAAGTTTATTGGAGTTTACTCCTTAAGAGTCGATTTTCATATATAAACCTGGGGTATGAAAATATATGGGGAGTAAAATCAAACGTTACGTCATACGTTACGTTATGTATTTATGTTTCCATGACTACGTAATGACGTGCGCAACTTACCTTGTGCAGCCCCCAGCACAGAGTACTCTCGGCTGTACTACTTTATATAAATAAACTAGCTTTTGCCCGCAACTTCGTCCGCATGGAGTTCGGTTATATCGCGCCCATGTGTGAAAAAGAGTCTGCTGGTACAAGCCATAATTATAACTGGATGTCGCGGGCAAAAGCTAGTAAACTACAAAACTTCTTTATACACCAATTTTTTGCTAATCTATTACTGTGTGCCAAAATTATCAGACTACTGGGCGAGCTTACGCGTGAGCAAGCCACATAGAATTGCTGTGTGAAAAACAATTTTCTCTCAAGTCTATATCCGCAAATTTTAATGTATGCCCTTGTGATTTGTTTATGGTCATTGCAAAGCAGACTTTGAGGGGAAACTGTATTCGTTTAAATTCAAAGGGAAGATCATTCGGGATCAAGGGAATTCTTGATACAAATACAGTTTCCCCTTGCGCATATCCAGTTATAATTGTGGCTTCCACTACATTGCGATGTAACGCTTTTACTTTTAGTCTGGTTCCGTTGCACAGTTGAAGAGGTTTTAAATTTCGCAACAACATAACAAGAGTGCCCACGCGCAGAATAAGCTTATGATGTGGAAGACCCGATGGTTTCAGTGAATTAATAAATTCAACAGGGTAGCTAATTGCGTCATCTGTGTTGACCACAGAGTTTATTGACGTGTACACCATTTCTTCCCCCTCAAAAAACGTTAACAGTATGTCGTTAATTGCCGCTGCTTGGTCGTTTTTCGGGGTTAGTACGGCACGTTCACACAACCATTCCATTGGCTTATCGTGGATATGAGCAATATCTGGGTAAATTTTGGATATTAACTCCTGTAACGTAAATACAACTGTGCACAAATTATCAGGGATGGTTATCATTCCGTCATTTATCGGGTAATCACCGTTGCCGATTTCAAGTAGGAGATTCGCATATTTTTCGAGAGCTTGAGGATTTTAATTAGATGCCATAAAGTGGATCTTTTAAGACACGCCTTAAATTCATCTGCTCTAGTTCCTTTTGGTACTACTGGTAGAGTCTGTCTAAAATCTCCAGACAGCAAAACCGTTACACCACCCATTAACTTCTTATTTCCTCTTATATCTTGTAGAGTTCTGTTTAAAACCTCTACGCCACCCTTATGAGCCATGGTTATTTCATCCCAAACTAGCATTTTCGTATGTTTTAATACTTCAGCAAAATTACTTTGTTTCGATATATTACAAATTGGAGTATCAACTGTTGTTAAATTGAGTGGTAACTTGAAGGTAGCATGAGCAGTTCGTCCACCCTCAAGCAGTGTAGCTGCGATCCCAGAAGTAGCCACAGCCAAAGCAATTCCGCGAGTACTTCTAACTTTTGCTAATAGCAAATTTATGAGGAATGTTTTGCCTGTTCCACCGGGAGCATCTTAAAAGAATATTCCATCCTCATTTGATTCAATTTTTGTGTTAATTTGATTGTAAACTGCTTTTTGTTCGTCATTCAGTCATCCTTCATTATTTTCACTGTGTTTTCTAATGATGCTAAGTCGTAACTTGTCTCTTTAAGAAACTCTCTATTTTCAAATTTTTGTTCTTTGCTTGGCTGAGGTAACCCATACTCTTTTAGTAGCCGACAACCCAACGCTAATACGACATCTTCTATTACCGAAAGGCATTTGTTAAATACCACATCTGTTATGTGCTCTACATCCACATCTCCCTGTCTTTCTAATTGCCTTTTAAAATCTTCAGATAGGTATTCTTTGAATTTCTCCCAAAGGCTTAAAGGGTCTGATACTTGGCAGAACACTAAATAATCGTAAAAAGATCCCGAATCATTTGCGGTGTTTGGCTGATTGGAACGTGGAATATACATGACCATCTAAAGTTTTTAACGTTTCAAACGAAATTGGGCCCCGGATCTCATGAAGAAACATGCGAAGGTGATAGCATTCTGTATTGTTCGGATGCACAGTATAAACCCTGCCCAGAACGTTCACTTTTTTGACCCGTGGCCAGCCTTCAACGTTTGCTCCTCTCTTTCTCCTTTGGAACTTTCTTTTATCCCAAACGTAGTATGCAGGTACTTCTAGGTAGAGCAATGTTTTTGCAAAGTTATCCATATTACACAAGTCGAAAAAGAATAGGAGTGTGGTTGTTGGAGGACTATTCACTCTTTCACTTAGATTTTGCTCATAAAAATAAACCCTTTGCCCATTTTCCAAATGAACAGCGAGGTGGACTACGGGAGGGAAACGCTCATGAGTGGGAAATTCAAGGATTCGCCATACTGCCTCTAATGAACTTATATATCTTCCAATTGTGTAGGTTTTAACTTCATCCTTCTCATTCTCTAAAGCAAATTATGCCTGGTCTGAACCTTTATTTACGTATTTACAGACATATTTTATTGACTTCACCGAATGACAATATTCGACATTTAAGTGAGCGTTAAATGTTTTTAATAATCATGGATTATAAGGGACTACCCAGCGATTATCTATGGTTGTGCCTTTGATATCAACAGAGAACCCACTGTCATCTAGTAAACGTCTCTTGTACTGCGGATAACCGTCTTCACCAGTTTGAGTTTCCCTTACGAGAGCCCTGGGGTATCGTATACTGCACTTATTATCTTTCATACATGGTGACTTTTGATTTAAAGTTCCACATGGACCATGTATAATATTACATTTAACGATTTCGTTAAGCTCTGGGTCACGTTTGGGATCCGATATTTCAGCACAAATTATATTGTCGATAGTAATACGTTTGTGAAGCCATAAAAGAATATGAATATGTGGAAGACCTCTCTTTTGCCATTCCCTTGATTACATATAGCATCGCACTTCACCAAATATTTTGCCCTTTGTCAATAAGTTCATGATCTTTCTCACCTTTAGTCGAAACACCCTCGAAATTATATCGTGTCTATCATGAGATTGTTGTCCTTGAAGCAATTGCTCTTTTATCTCGTCCCAGCGAGGATTGCATGTGAACGTGATAAAAAGATCAGGCCGGCCGTAATTCCTAACATAGGTCATAGCGTCCTGTGTTCTTTCGTGCATATACCTAGGTCCCCCCGTAAAAGATGATGGAAGGACAACCATTTGTCCTAGTTGGTTGGTTTCTGCGTCTTGTCGTCCAATAGCGTCTTTTAAATGGATGTAACTATCAGCACGTAATTTGGCTTGATTATTTTTGATATAATTTAATCTCTCTGTTTCTATTTTGGCGTATTCATCCACCAAATATTGACTAAAAAGGGCACGATAGTTGACTAAATAATTATCTTCTCCTTCTTTAATCATTATTCTATACGAATAGAAACTTGCAGAAGAGACAGTTTTATTAAGCGGCAATTTAGTTGTGGGATCGCGTTGTGGTATTTTGATTGAATACCCATCAACCCCCCAGTAAAAAATCAATGGATACTGTAGCGCATCATATGCTCGATGTATCTCACTAATACGCTGAAGTGAATTACTTCTGCTCTCGAGGATGATGTCCCTTCGATCAAATTGTTGATTCACTAACACCCGATCCGCCACTTCATTTGTAGTTGGTGCATTGTACCTACCTCTATGTTCTTCTGGTGGTTTTTTATCAGCATGTATGCCAACCTTGTATGACTCTGAAGGAGGGGCTTTATCAATGGCACTTTCAGATCTTTTATATACGGGTTCACTTGATGCAGCATATTCTGCAATTATTTGATTAAATTTGGCTTTAAGTTAGGAAATTAAGAACATCGAATCTTTGCTTCTCGATCATCTTCACCTACAAAATATATTTGAAGGTACAGAGCGTCATGTTCGGCTTCTGGTAATATCATCATCACTACAGCCCTTCACAAGTCCACTGCTGAACATAGGCCTCCCCCACGGAATGCCACAAAGCACGGTCCCGAGCCACCTGCATATATTGACTTCCTGCATGTCTTACCAGGTCGTCACTCCATCTAGTCGGGGGAAGCCCTACACTTCGCCTGCCGGTACGAGGCTGCCACTCGAGAACCTTTCTTCCCCATCGGTTGTCGGTTCTTCGAGCTATATGGCCGGCCCATTGCCACTTCAGCTTACTAATCCTGTGAGCTATGTCGGTCACTCTGGTTCTACTGCGGATATCCTCATTTCTAAGTTTATCACGTAGAGAAACCCCGAGCTTAGCCCTCGCCATAGCTCGCTGAGCGACCTTGAGCTTCCTCATACGGCCAGCAGTTAAGGACCACGTCACAGTTCCATATGTCATCACTGGCAACACGCACTGGTTGTACAATTTAATTTTGAGGTTTTGAGGTATGCCTGACGAGAAGATAGTTCGTAATCTCCCGAACGCTGCCAAGCCGAGTTGAATCCGTCGATTGACCTCTCGGTCGAAGTTGGACTTACCTAGTCGCACTATTTGTCCCAGGTAAACATATTCGTCAACAACTTCGAGCTTAGCGCTCCCAACAACTACCGGCATAGGTGTGACATGGACATTAAACATGATTTCTGGTAATATACTTCCAATTAAATGGTAGATCTGGCCTTGTACTTTAAAAGTCGGTGAACAACCATCTGCTGTTACCTGTTTACCACCAAAGGAAGTCATCTGGAAACAGACACTATATTTACGAATATTACCCATAAAATGGTCATGATCTGGGTGTAGATCATTAATCAAACTAAAGAGTGGTTCAGGCAGTTGTTTCAACCGTTCAAGTTGCACTTTTCCAGCGCTGCAACACATACCAGGTGTCTCATCCTTCCATTTCAGCGCATTGCACCACTGACACTTGTATGTCATAGAAACCAAGCCTACACTGCTGTCAGTTCTATAAGCAATATCAGGGTCATACTCCATAGCGCAATGGACCTTGTTTTTGCTCTATGCACTTGTGGATTCGCAGTTTGGTAATTTGCAACAGCTTGCCTGTGTACATCGGGATTTTTTTTCTGATAAGCGGACACAGCCTTACGATTTGAATCTGGCTTGTTCTACCTATATCTTTCTTGTGCATTTTTTAATTGACTTTTTCTTGTGTAATTAGTAAATCTCGACCTTCGTTTATTTTTCTTTTTTTCATATTTTAATGTCGACGATACAGATTGATCTGTTCCGCTGGTTGGAGATGATATTTCACACTGTTTACAAAAGATGTAACAGTTAAATGGTCAAGCTCTGAAAAAGGATCACGCTCTTCGACAGGTACCTCCATGCGACGCTGTGTAATTTTCTTCGTAACAATAGGCAGATAGGCGTCAAAATGTCCATTAGATAAATCATGGCTAAATCGTAATCGCCTTACAGGACAGATATCTGTTCCGGACTCTGTGTATAGCAGACCGTTTCGATATACTTCAAACCGAAACGGAAATATTAATCCTGCAGCTACGAATTCACAAAGTCCACCGTAAGTTTCATTTTTTTATATATCGGCTGAATATTAATTTGCTGTTGAATAATTACCGCCATTTCTGTCGTGGGTCATAACTGAAAACCTAGGCCAATCATTTACCACAAATCTAACAATTTGTGAACGCACCACAATCGCATTTTCTTGGGTTCCGTACATTAAAAATGAAAGAGCACGAAACAAACAGGCGCCGTCACCTATAATGGGGACGACAGTATGTTCTTCCATCCTTCCTTTAATATTAAGAGTTTCTGTAGTCATTTTTTCAGTGAGAAAAAATGCTTCTATCAACAATACCTAATCACAAAGCAAATCGAATTCCAACTTTGAACAGTGGTTGTAAGAAAGACAAAATCAAGCAACTAATCCGAAACACGAAACAAATCTTAAACTGTAAGCAAGCAAACAAAGTCAAAGTCTAGTCAAATATCCTTTAATAGTGAATAGGTACCGTATGTGGTACAGGTTGAAGCGCTCATTCACCATTCACTTTATATTAGTTCGAAAAAACACAACGTTACCGCGTTCTAAAACGATACCAACGCCATCTATTGCTAAGGATTGGAACTTGAAGATCAATACAAAATAGGTAGGTACCTAAGTATTTCTTTTGGTTTTGCCATTTTATTAATATGTAAAAAAATCTATTTGGTTTGGTTGTTTATTTTCATTGTTTTTTAATTTTTATATTAGTATTTTTTTGTTCAGGTGTGATTTTGTGCAAATTTTTGTACAAATCTTCTTGTCTATTTTGTTTTATGTTTTTGTGCAATAAAAGTATATTCTATTCTATTTTAATAAATTAAGTTTAAAATATTTATCAATATCATTTACGTTATTTACGACCCAAAAACCTTAAAAATGACACCCAAGTCACCCAATCCATGATTATTTTTACATACAAACATACATCCATCCATCCTTCCATCCATGTTGGTTTCAAACCTTAATCGATGCCATTTTCGTAATTAACGTCCCAAAAAACGATAAAACGACACCCATATCGACATTTCAACCACATCGCACCCCCACAGGGGATGATGGTAGGTATTTCCCGTCTGCTACGTTGGATTTTGAAATAGTTGTTGTTTTCATAATCAGCGACCCGATAAACCATAAAAACGATACCCATGTTGATTTTCAGAATTTGTCACCCTTTTCCACCTTTTAGGGGTTGCATTCTGAAAACGCATGAAACACTTGTTTACTCATTTATTGATGGGAGTAGTCCTGTGAAGTTTCGAATATAATAGTTTAACTAATCTTGTTTCCCCATACAAACTTTCAACCCCTTTTTCACCCCCTTAGGGGTGGAATTTTCATAAACCCTAGGACACGTAAGTGTTTATATCTAATCCTTAACCCAAAAACAAAGTTTCAGGCTTCTAGCTCTAAAAATGACGGACTTCCATACAAAATTTTAACCCCTTTTTCACCCACGGAGGGGGCGAATTTTCAAAAATCCTTTCTTAGCGGATGCCTACGTCATTACAACTGTCTGTTTGCCAAAGGAGACAGTTTCTTTTTGTATGGAGAATGGGCCCACCACGAATTTTAGTGAACCTCAATGAAATGTATGTTGATTTATTTCTTATAAAATTAATATTAGTTTTATCGCATCTAACAGGAATTCTGAAAAATTAAAAATTAAAATATGAATATCGCAATAACCTTAAAACAAACTAAAAGCGATTTTCTAGTATTTTGCACCGATAATATGAGTTAGAATAGTGTATATAGAATATAATAGCTTAATAATTAATAGTATTAAACGAATTTGTAGGTACATTCAGCAATTATAGATATTTTAAGATAGATGGAAAATCCTTTTAGCAGTTCCGGCAAAACAGTCCACAGACAAACAAATGTGGTGTGGAGACTATTTTTTACAGGTATTAATTAATTAGTGAATATACATCACACACACCATTACAGTAATTAAATAAATATGATTAAAGCCAAGATGAATAACGGATAATATGTCTATTTATAATATTACCTTTAAATGCTATATAGTAAGAAAGCTGTTTTGAACTGGTTGTATAAGGATAAAACACAAAGTAAAAGGCCACTGCATATATTGTTGTAATTATTTCCAAAGCAGTCTATAGTGTAATCTAATAGTGGAACAGACATACAGACAGGTGCAGTGTCAAGACTTTGTTTTAATATGTTTTGGTTGATTAGTAAAGGTGCAGTGTGTAAACTTTATTTTAAAAATAACTGATTAGTTATCATACCCCAAACACCATTAAAGCCAAAATGACTAGGTAATATCATGTTTATCTATGTTATTACACATGATAAATATGAAGTAAGATGTTTTAAACAGGTTGTGTAAGGATAACAAAAACACATGTATAATTTAATTGTATTTATTATTGTCAGTTATTATCATTTCAAAAGATATTTTCAAAATAACTTGATAATAACATGAATCAGAAGGATATCATCAATGTTGTGAGATATAATATAAGACTGTTGTATTCAATATCCATATAGTTTTGTCTTTGCCTACGAGCAGCTCGGCAAGATTTCAGCTTTCAAGACATACACACATTTATTCTAAGCGATCCACCTGAAAAAAATTAATGAATATTGTATAAGACTATATATATACTATACTTCAATGTCAATAAACTACATTTCCATATTTCTGTCAGTAATTTGTTGTCTCTGCCTGTATGTTAAATAAATAAGAAATTATTATAAAATATACACCATTAATCAGCTCCATATGATCAAATACACAAATAGTAGTTATGGATTTACATCAACAATATTTGACTATGTAAAAGTTGTCTGATTTCTTATTTTCACTAGTTTCATGTAGGGGAAAAGGATATTATTTTTATATTAATTATCTGCTAGTAGATGACCAAATAATATTCCTTCTGCAGAGTTAACAACACATCAGTCTAAGGATAATAGAAGCATCTGATCAACAAGGATATAACCATTACACAAGTAAAAATGGCTTAACTAAGTTACAATACTTATGCAAACTGTATATTTGCTTCTAGTACAAGTAATAAGTACTTATTTACACATAAATATATGTACTATCAATAGCCGTGGTAGCTCAGATGGTTACCGCTCGCTGTAAGTTTCACAGTACGCGAGCAACCCGGGTTCGATCCCCGCCGGCACCAATGAAATTGTTAATGCAATTTTAAGTGCTGATTTACCACGTCTTTCGGTGAAGGAAAACATCGTGAAAACCTGCATGTCTGAGAATCAAAATAAAAAAATATATATTTCGAAGACATGTGAAGTTCGCCAACACGCAATTGGGGCAGCGCGGCGGACATTTCCTTGCCCTAAAACCCTCTCAGAAATGAGAGGAGGCCTGTGCCCAGCAGTGGGACGTATATAGGCTGTAACTTTAACTTTTATATGTACTATCTATACTGTCTATCTACTATGGCTGGCATAAATTCAGGATCCATGTTTGATGCCATTTGGTATTGTCAAGTTTATGGAGCAACTTGCTGAATACAGAAGGTATTTATACCTAAATGCAGTTAAATGAATCGCTCTTCAAAGCCGATGAAGCTACATCAAATAGAGAAATCTTTAAATCCCTCGACCCATAGATTCTAATTTTCTTATAACATACAGAAAAACTTCATTTATGTATTTATTCGATCTATTATTTAATTTAGATTTTACTAATAACATAAAACTTTAATTCTTTGTCACTTTTAACATACTAATAAGGTTCTAAGACCTGTGTTTGTCCTTTTTAAGTAATTCATCATAAATTATAGATCTTATTTAGATTTTCCAAAATTCTAGGTGTAAAGTATACTCTTGTATTACATACATACCTTAGAGAGTAATTGTGTTCTGTGATACATACTCTTATATTAATTAACTAAACTCATTAGTTTTCATTTTTCAATTTTGAATGTCATTGGCAATTTTAGCATGCACCACAAAAAATAAAAGGAAAAATAGATATTATCCATTATATGTTAAACACTTGTGCATCGATGAGACGATATTTATTTTATTGTCTTGTAAACAAACACGTATAAACTTTTAGCTATTAATTAATTTTGCTAGTTTGCTACTAAAAATTATTTTAAATTATATAACCAGTCTGGTGCAACTTCCATAGTAAAATTATACGTACGAGATTGGTCAAATTTTAATGACTGTTATCTCTTCTTTCTGCTTTTCGTAATATGTCTATTAACGACATTGTCAAATCAAATAGGTTCAAATGTCAAATCAAACAATAACATTTGTATAATTTTATTTATTATTATTGCTTTAAATTTTGTTATAGAAGCCGTTGTTCATTTACAGAATTGTTAAAAATAAATGTACATTATAAAACTTGCCAATTAAATGGTGCAAGAAGCGGAAAAAATAATAACAAGAAAAGGCTATTCGTAGCAATATTTCCTTAGATGATGAAAGGTTTGTGGTGATTTCAACTTTAATTATAATATGAAATTTAACGCGAGTACATTTATGGACTAGCCATCTATATAGGACAGGTTTTTATAGTGTACGATTATGCACTAATACAAACACACTATTTCTAAATCTGATAGTTCGATGGGATGGCAATCCCAAACGAACTATACTTACAAACTACATTATCAATTGTGATTACAACATTCTATTTGTTCAATAAAAATGTGATTTTATTTATATTATTTTTCAGATGCAAGCAATGGGTGCAATAGCTGGCACATGCACCAATTGAAAAGATTCACATGTTAAAAACATTGCAAATACGAGGATTTTGAACCCAACTAAAACGAACTGTTATTTCATCAGTGGACTTAATTTAAACTTCCACTATTATGTGTATGTTAATTAGGTTTCATTTACATGTAGCAAAATATAATATCCCTCTAAAGTCACATTTTGGTAAGAATTCGATTGTATAACTAAACTCAAAGTTATTCGTAATTACCTAGTTATAAATATTTTTTTTTATAGATTCATCTACAAACATTAGCTATAATGAGCACTCATTTTGAAAGCGACAATTAGTAAACAATCTCTGCGAGTAGTATGTACACCTCTGTGAAGAAGCCTAGCGATTTGTACATAGTATTTGTCACACTTAAAAGGAATTTAATCCAATCAGTGTTAAAAAACCCAATATTTTTACCCTTTAAAAAGAACTAATGTTTATTTGTTGTAATCATATATTGTTATAATCAATATATATTTTACAGTATAGCAACACTTGTTCATTGCGGGAACGAAGCCTCGGTCCTGCAATGCCGCAATAAACAACAACGTCGTCATTTATTTTTACTTAATTAATTATTAGTATAATAGTGTGTTTTATTTTATATTTTCTTTATACATATTTTTGTACCTAATAATTGTAGAGATATAATTACAAATTGCTGTGTGTAAAATACATTCATTTCTTATCCTCATGGGCATTTTACTCAATCCCTACGTTAAAAATTATTTCTCATAAATTATTCAGTATAGGGATCTAACTTTATTAAAAATATCGATAAACAATATGTCGATAAAAGTTATATCGATAAAATTATTCGAGGATAGACATTTACAGCACTATTATAATTAGTCTATGTTGTCAGCACTGTTTGTCAAAAATTAAATGTCATGTCTTGATGTTGGTAGAGTAGCTTGGCGCAATGTCATACATTTACTTTTTCTTAGGAAGTCCCGCCTCTTAAACGTATTAATTATATTCTCTTTGTATATAACAATTAACCACATACTTTAATCTTAAAGTAGTGATGCAACTCGAACTCTGTTTTCACTCGATTCAATCGAGTGAATCTGTGTAACTCGGTACTCGAGTGAAAATAAATTTTACTCGAGTCCGCTTGCACTCGAGTTACCGAGTCAACTCGACGCACCGTGTAGGCATGTTGTAGTCAAATATGAACTTAGTTTGATTTATAATATCGTGATTGTGCTATCATTGTTATTTTTTTTACTTCGTATAAGTAGTGCATAACATAAAAGGTGATTTAAATATACTTGTTTGTTTAAAGTATGAATGATAACAATGAAACAACAAAACAAAAATCGTCAGTGTGGCTTATTTTGAAAAATGGAAGCGATTTGTAAGATATGCGAAAAGCAGTTTATAGATTTTGAAATGCTACACATGTCTGCAGTAAATAAAAAACATGGAAATACTACAAATAAATAAATAATAAATATTTGTATTTTATTTCATACTGTCACATGACTTATTTAATAAAGGTACCTATTTAAAAGGTATATTAATATAGAAACTCCACTTTATATTGTATTAAAACTATAATAAAAAAAACTTAAACTAGTAATTTAATTATCAAACAGTATTATTATTATTATTATTTAAAATGCTTTAACTAAGGTAATCGCTATTATCAACTCGAGTGATATACTTCAATCGATACAGGGACTGTAAATAGTTAATTCACATAACTCAAAAACTCGAGTACATCTACAGTGACATGATAAAACCCGAGTGACTCGAGTCACAAAATTCTACTGAGTCGCATCTTTATCTTACGGTCAATTCAGTGTCTGTCTACAATTTAGTGATGAACTCGACTTACTAATTCGAACAATTTATGCTATTTACAATAATAAATTGGTATCTTTTTTTTGTATATAATACCATTAAGGGTCGCGAAAATTTCTAGTGGGCCCAAAAACGATTGACTCCTTTCAGCGAAATCCGCTCACTAGTTTCGGCTGTGTGTTGATAGATGAGTCAGTCAGGTTTGCCTTTTATATATATAGATAATCGTTCGTAAGGAGTAAACTCCAGTCGTGCGACGGAGCTGAAACACACACTTTTTTTTGTTATTTTACAAGAAAAATTGCGAATAATGACGAGTATGTAAGCACCGATACGAATACACAAGAGTATTTCTTTAACTCGTGCAAAAAAAAAAATCCGACACAGAGTTAAAACTAGCGAATACTCGGGCTGAGTAGCGAGAACACCTGAACAAGTCTTTTACATGCTCGTACTCGTGCCTACTCGTCTGTTCTCGGCGAGTATCTAAACGTTGCATAACTAAAACATATTCTTTTGTAGAGTTTTGGCGGAAACTTGACCGTCGGCGGATTGCTATTCCTGTATTTTTGTTTATATAATGGTTTGAAGTGGATTTATGGTGTAGAATTTCTGCGGGAACTTGACCGTCGGCGGAATGCTGCTCCTGTATTGTTGTTTAACTAATAGTTTGAAGTGGATTTCGATATCTCAAAGTGGTGCGATTTTGTGTATTAAATGTCTGCGCATGTGAACAATTAGTGGAAACGGTGTAATAAGTGCTCCGTTGGTGATGTTAATCTCAAGATAAGGTGTCTGTCTGCTTAGGCGCCTTGAGATATAATCGTCAACTGACTACTGGCTCAAGTTATTGTCAAAATCTACCAAAAATTACGCAATATGACGCATGAACATATTGCGAAGCAGTGTACTATAAATAATTACTATCACTTGATACTGAAAATCTATAAAAACAAAGATCCCGAATGAAATGACATGGCTGAAAGAATAAGCATCCAAGTTAAAAATCTTAATAAAAAAACTTTTTAGTGATTATATACTCTTTGACCCTAACCAAAGATAATGACAAACTTACAAACTTTTAAAAATATTGTTTTTCAACGGTTTGTAAATGTTGAAAATCTAAATGTTTAGTTTCGAATACTTCTAGTTTTCTGTGAAATTATTCACGATAACGAAGTGTTTTAAGAGTTCGTGATAGATAATGTGTCGATGTAAACAGTATTATAGTGTATGTATTATTTATTAAATGAATGTCTACATTTAAACCATGAGTGGAAACACAGAATCGACTTCAAACAGCATCAAGTTTGCACCAATGCCTATGTCTGCGTTGCTTGCAAATCTGGTGCCCTTACAAACTCAGCCTGATACACCTGACTCTAGTTTTTCATCTCATAATGGTGATAGCGATGACTCTGCTTGTGAAACGGTTGCAAAGAAAACTCCGATTCAAAGTAAGCACTTGACCCCACTGCTCAAATCACACAGTAAAGAAACCAAAAACGTTACGTCGGATAAGAAAATACACTGTGACAATAAAGAGAATTCTGATGAGAATTGGTTATCAAGTAGGACTTATTACCCAAGTAAAGAGAATCGCAGTATACAAAGCGGTAATAAGAACACGAAATTCAATCCATTTTTAAATTCAGAAGTAAAAAAACGATCTGTATTATCACTACACGACAACAATGTTCAAACACAAGAAAATAATATAGGCTCAGCCATCAAAAAAACACCAGAGGTTTTAAAACCACCAAATCATAAAATTAAATCTGCCACTCCTAAGATAAAATCTGGTATTCGAAAGTTTACACCTGGCTCCTCACGATTGAGTCAGAAAAAAACACATTTGCAGAATGTTGTACAAAACAGGGATAAAGTTAGATGTGAGTTATTTGGTCAAAGTCAGGCCAAGGATGATCCAATAAAGCCAGAACAAATGGTCCACCATTGTCGGTACCGCCATTGTCGGCACCACCATTGTCGGCACCACCATTGTCGGCACCACCAATGTCGGCACCACAACCCGCACCTATTCCAATACCTGTACCTGCAACTCCAGTGAACAGAAAACAGATTCCTGCACCTTGTGTTGCAACACCTTCTTACCCACAGGGTGTGATAGGCAATAGTGCAAAGATATTGTTTAAAACCACTTGTATAAAAGACAAGAAATACATGTTTATTAAAAAATTAGGCACGGGGGGTTCGAGTGAAGTTTACAAGGTAATTTAACTAACATTTGTAATTTATAGTAAATAATTTTATAAGATAATTCATACCTAATTTAATTCCCTTTGTATATTACTGTGTATAATATTTATGCTTTGTTGAACTGCATGCCTGTATCTGCTGTATACTTGAACAGTACTCAGTTTTTACATTAAGAGAGTATTATGCCATCAAGGGCTCCTTAAAAAATAACTGAAAAATGTTATGATCTTTAATAGATGGTAGATTCATTGTCTTGAAAGCAAAAATAATGGTGTAGTCAGATAGACTTTTATGCTAAAAATATCAAACATATAAGAAAATAATAACTTAGTAGAAGCCTCTTTCTAGAAATTTCTTATTTAGCAAGCGTACATTACAATGATAAAATGATGGTTTTTAATTGGTTTTCAACAAACCTTGAGTTGTAACCTGTATACACAATTGAATAGTTAATAACTATTTTTGCAGGTACTTGAAGTTGGTACATCAAGTGAATATGCAGTGAAGTGTGTATATTTAGCTACAGACCAGGAGCTGGCTCAGGGCTACATTAATGAAGTGAGACTGCTGCGTGATCTGCAAAATTCAGACCGTGTAATACACTTGTATGACTAGTGAGTATATTTTTCTTTGTGAAGTTTTTCAACCGACTTAAAAAAAAGGAGAAGATTCTCAATTCAAGTGTATTTTTTTATGTGCGCCTCAGAACTCTTTTCTAGGTGATTTGATTTTGATGATTTGAATGAAGCAATAGCTTTGAAATAAAAAAAAGTTATTTGAGAGTTGGTGCTTCTCATGTGATCCCACATGAATTTGATCAAGATCTGACTAGTAGTTTTTGAGTTATCCTTAATAATGCATATTTAATTGACTTAACTACATTGATGATGTTCTCATTTTATTTATATTGAAGTTGGTAGTGCAAAATTTTTAATTTTACCACTTGTTTTATATGTGACTACACACATCACTGAACACGCAGTGCTTATAAAAATCGTTGTTTCTTAAAACTTTAATAACTTTATATTAAACTAGCTGTGCCCCACGGTTTTACCTGCGCATATCACCATGCAAACATGCAAACTTCGAGAGAGACATCATGACGGACGGTTACTGAATTAACAAACATTTAAAAAGTGAAAAGTGTGACTTAAATTACATGGTTAACGTAATTGATGGTTATGCATGGCACAGGTACTGATATAGCCTTGAATACAAAGTGATTTATTTGGAGATAAGTATTAATACCATGGTACGAATAATGTGGCCTAGTTTGTACCGGAGTTACTATTGCATATTTTAACATGAAAAAGTAGTTATTGTGACATAACTGTAATAGTTAGACATATGGTATCCCGAATTTTTTGTACATATTGACGTCCTCTATAAAAGTGAAGTACATCACTTTGCTCTATTGTCAATAGTTTCCGCAGCGTACGCGTACGGAATTTTCGGCGTTACTATTGCATATTTCAACATGAAAAAGTAGTTATTGTGGCATAACTGTAATAGTTAGACATATGGTATCCCGAATTTTTTGGAGATATTGATGTCTCTATAAAATTGTAGTACATCACTTTGCTTTATTGTCAATAGTTTCCGCACCATACTCGATATAAGGATTTTTCGAGTTACTATTGTATATTTTAACATGGAAAAGTAGTTATTGTGACATAACTGTAATAGTTAGACATATGGTATCCTGGAGACATATGGTATCCTGGATTTTTTGGAGATATTGATGTCTCTATAAAATTGTAGTACATCACTTTGCTTTATTGTCAATAGTTTCCGCACCATACTCGATATAAGGATTTTTCGAGTTACTATTGCATATTTTAACATGGAAAAGTAGTTATTGTGACATAACTGTAATAGTTAGACATATGGTATCCTGGACTTTTTTGTAGATATTGACGTCTTATATAAAACTGTAGTTCATCACTTTGCTCTATTGTCAATAGTTTCCGCAGCGTATGCGATATAAGGATTCTTTTTGGTATTTTTTTCACACCTTGGGTTACATTAACGAAGTTTTCATATGGATCCCTAACTTTTTTGAAAATATTCTATCGGCTATGTTCTACAGGGATAATGTAGGATTCTAATGGTGAAAGAATTTTTCAAATCGGTCCAGTAGTTTCGAAGCCAATTCAATTCAAACAAACAGAAACAGAAACAGAAACTTTTTTATTCAATATAGATTATAAATAATACTTATTGAAAGTCACTCTTTTGTTTAATTACCACTGGTTCGGAAAAAAACCTCTGTCCTGGGAAGAACCAGCAAGAAACCCAGCGGGACTTTTTTTTTAAATAACAGCTTACAATCATGTATGTTATGTAACCACACAAAACAAATTAGAAATAGCTTGGTAGCGAATACCTCATTCCCAGGGGTTATTATCATCCATAAATTCCTTAATATTATAATAACCCTTTTTATACAAACTATGTTTAATAAAGTTTTTGAATTTTGAGCAGGTTGAATTTTGTATATTTTCTGGGATTTTGTTGTAAAGTGTATATATCGCCTCAAGAATGAATTACTGACTCAGTGGAGTCGAGTAACTGGTACTACTAGCTTGTGTTTGTTCCTAGTATTTACAGAATGAATATCACTTATTTTTGTATAACTACTTTTATTTTTGTGTACGACATTACATTTTCATAAATGTAATGAGAGGCCAAAGTTAATATATTAATTTCTTAAATTTTGTCGGAGCGACTCTTTAGGTTTTAAATCATAGATTGCTCTTATGGCCCTCTTCTGTAAAACAAATATAATTTCAGTGTCAGTCGCGTGTCCCCATAGCAAAATACCATACGACATTATGCTATGGAAATAGCTAAAATAAACAAGTCTAGCTGTTTCCACACTGGTAAGATTTCTAATCTTTTTTACAGCATATGCTGCAGAACTAAGTCTGCTTGCTAACTTTGATATATGGGGGCTCCATTGAAGCTTCGCGTCTAGTGTTATTCCAAGAAAAATGGTGGTATCGACAAGACTCAGTTCCTCCCCATTTAAAATTACATTAGTATTTAATTGTCTGATATTTGGAGTCATGAACTTCATACATTTCGGTTTAGTGCTATTAAAATGCAAGTTATTAACATTAAACCAATTTACTAATTTAGATATAGCATTATTTACTTCGTCATATTTTAATAATTGTCGTTTTAATTTGAAAATTAATGAAGTGTCATCAGCAAATAATACTATATTATGGTTATCCCCTACTATGTAAGGTAAGTCATTAATATATACAAGAAACAGAAAGGGGCCGAAATTGAGCCTTGAGGCACGCCCATTTGTACTATCGACCCGGAAGAGCTCATACTATTAATGACAACTTTTTCAGTTCTGTTACTTAAATATGAAATAATTAATTTAAGAGCATTACTTCTTCAACAAACAAATCTTTCCTCTTTATAATATTAGTGTAGATGAAGATATCACAATAATTTATTTTTAGATAAGGGCCAAGCATCTAAGAAAGATATATAAATAATGCAGTTGTGCAAACCTCTATTGTTTTATTTATATCGTAATATATAATATAACAATAAAAGATAGTCTGAAAATTGTTTGCTTAAATTAGCAAAAAAACTATTCTTAGTGTCGTGGTTCTTTTCACCATGTAGTGATAGCATAACAGAATCTACTACCATATCATCCTATGGCATGGGTGTTGTAAGAATAATGAAAGAATGATGAATTGTAAAAGACTATATGTTTCAAGTGTATTTACTAGAGCTGAAGGAATAAGAGAATTCACTAAGTTGTAATGAGATCTCTAAAGAAAAACTTTGGAGCAAACTATGCCATTCAATATATGATGTTTGTAACCCCCGACAAAAACAGAGTGGTACTATAAGTTTGTAGTGTGTATCTGTGTGGATTTAGAATAAGTTTTTTTTTGTTTGAAAGGTGTCTTAATCAAGAGTGTTCTTTGCTATGTTTCAAGAAAATCTGTTCAGCTGTTTGAAGATCATCAGCTCTTTTTGTCTCGGGGGTTTTTAAAATTATTAATTTAAATTATCTTAAAGTTACAAGTGCACATCAACTTCATAATATGTGTGTAATAAAATGTGGTGCCACTTACTTAAAATTTAATTCATATTATCAGTATGAAAATTAAACTTTTAATAAAAATTAAAAGCCGATTACAGTTATAAAGTTTAATTTTTGACCCTTTTGAGTAGACTAGGGAATATCAAAAGTTGGAATCTTGTATAAATAGTTACATTAAAAACTTCAGCCACTATTTTTATATGCTTAGGGGGGATTTTTTTTGTAAATTTATGTGAAGTATGACCTATTTAACAAAAAAATAATCATTAAAAATCAGTTCACAATTGATGAAAGTATTGTGTAACTCCCCATGTAGTGGCGTATAAGAATACCCCATACCCCATATCTTCCCATGGGTGTCGTAAGAGACGACAGAGGGAAACAAATAAGGAGATGGACAGCATCGCAACTATGGCAAATCCCCCTCTATGATGCAATCTATGGGGGATGCCTATGTTCAGCAGTGGACTTAAATGGGAAATTGAGGCAGAAGATGGGCAGCAGCATATTTCTGATAACAGCAAAAAACAATAAAAAACTGCAGTTGTCAACCTGCTCGCCAAGCATGTCAACTATGGCAATATACCCCCATAACGAGAGGTGCAAAGGGCGGCCGCCAGTCCCCGGCGGTCCCGCTATTCCTGGCTATAGCGGCGACCATAGTAACGGGCGGGGTAGGGGTTACTAAGAATCTCCTGTGGAGGTTTGGTTGCTACCTAAGACGATTCGACCTGGCAATATATAACGCACGCACCCTGAGGACTGACGAGAAGATCCTGGAGATGGAAGAAGAGATGGACAAGTTGCGCTGGGATATTATAGGATTATCTGAGGTCCGAAGAGAGGGGGAGGACACGGTTATCCTCTAATCCTGCAACTTGTTCTGTCACCGGGAGGGCGACCATCTGTCCCAAGGAGGTGTTTGATTTATCGTCCACAAGGCTCTCATTAACAATGTTGTAAAGATTGGGACTGTATCGAGGAGGGTTGCGTACCTTATACTCAGAATCACCAAACGGTATTCGCTGAAGGACATACTGGTTTACGCACCAACCTCTGCACATCTCGATGAGGAGGTGGAGAAGGTGTATGAGGATATCTCTAGAGCCATGCATCCAAAACCCACTATACGGAGTTAATGAGAGACTTCAACGCAAAACTAGGCACAAGAGAGAATGGTTAGCTGAAAGTAGGGAAATTCGGGATAGGGCAATGGAACCCAAAGGGCCAGCAGCTGGACGCCTTTATGGAGAAAGAGGGACTCTTTATGATGAACTCTTTCTTCCAGAAGCAGTCCCACAGAAAGTGGACCTGGTCGAACCCCGACAGTTCGACAAAAAATGAGATTGACTTCATTATGACGACCAGACGACAACTGTTCAGTGATGTCTCAGTGATCGCGAGGTTGAAAACTGGTTGCGGTCGCGGAGTTGAAACCTAAACGTTAAGTTGGAGAGGTCACGTCTAATGAAGTCAACGCTCTGTCCCTCTCGTGCTCTAATCCAAAGCCCCGAAAGCTTTCAACTCAAGTTACAAAATAGTTTTCAGTGCCTAGAAGACTGCAATAAAGTGGACGATGTGAATTACAAGCTTGTGGAAACTGTCCATGCGGTCAGAGCTAAGTTATGCAAGACCCATTACAGAAGAACACAAAAACTCTCCAATCACACTCTTAATCTCATGGCTGTTAGACGGGAAATGAAGCTGCAGGTTTCAGTAAATTTGACAGCATACAGGCAACTGAACAGACAGATCTCCAAATGATGCGACGGGACTTACGCTACTTTAATACAGCTCGTATTGAAGAAGAGATCGAGGGGAACCAGGGCTGCAAAGTCTTCGCCAGAGATCTGTTTGCCAAAAAGAGCCAACCGTCGAAGCTGAAGACCGAATGTAGCAGCATAGTTTCCGGGACACCTGAGATTTTGAGGGAGATTGAGAGGTTCTATGGACAGCTGTACACGTCATCATTGGAGCCACATTCAAGTGTGATTAACGATCCAATAGCAAGTCTTATCCGACACTATTCCGATGATATCCCCAACGTCAGTCTGAGCGAGATTAGAATGGCTCTCCAGCACCTTAAAACGGCATGTCCCCGGGCGAGGATGGAGTTACAGCGGCGCTACAGACCAATTTCCCTTCTGAGCCGCGTCTACGTGCTGTTTTCGAGAGTCATTACGAAACGTCTCGCACGCAGACTCGACGACTTCCAGCCTCCCGAACAAGCCGATTTCCGAAAAGGCTTTAGTACCATAGACCACATACATACCTTCGGCAAATTGTACAAAAGACCGAAGAGTATCTACAATCTGCCACTTTGTCTTGCGTATGTGAATTTTGAGAAAGCCTTTTGAAATTTGGGCGATGCTGCAGTCTCTTCAGCGGTGCCAAGTTGACTGTCGGTATATCGAAGTACTGACTATGGAGAGAGCTATGCTCGGGTTTTATCTGCATGATGACTTAAAAACGAGGATATCCGCAGTAGAACCAGAGTAACCGACATTGTCCAACGGATTAGTAAGCTGAAGTGGCAATGGGCCGGCCATATAGCTCGAAGAACCGACAAGCGACAGTGAAGAAAGGTTCTCGAGTGGCAGCCTCGTACTGGCAGGCGAAGTGCAGGGCGTCCCCACTAGATGGAGTGACGACCTGGTAAGACATGCAGGAAATCAATGGATGCAGGTGGCTCGGGACCGTGCTTTGTGGCATTCCTTGGTGGAGGCCTATGTTCAGCAGTGGGCTTGTGAAGGGCTGTAATGATGATGATGATGAGGTGGGTAGGTGGTAACTATTCCAGCCGCCAATTAGCAGTACTTGCACTGCTGTGTTCTGGTCAGAAGTGTATAAAGAGCCATTCCATCTTAGTTCTGAAAGGTGAGACAACAAATCTATAGCCTTCTTTGTTTGAAGTTGGTTGCAGGTTCCTATGGGCTGCAGTATCTATCCACTGTGGACTGTAAGTTCTCACTTCAGTTATATAAAAAAAATAACATGTGGTTCGTCGTTTTACGTAAGTCTTAAATGGTAGAGCCATGCTGCAGCTATATTATGGCTGTAGCATGAATGGGTTTGGCTCGACCAGGGAAGGACCACGCTCTCACAGAATACCATCGTAAAATAGTAGCTTAATGCTGCTGTTTCATATGGGGAGTAAAGAGAATTGAAGACCCTTTGTACTGGAAACAAGCCATTTTATGATAGTCCCCAGGGGTATCTGCTTTTGGTTCTTAATCGGGAATAGATGTAATATTTATGGGCCGCAGCATCCACCTACCATCAGGTAAAGTCTGTGCTTGTTTGTCACTCTTATTCTATATAAAAATAACATACCTACGGTCGAATTGAGAACCTCCTCCTTTTTTGAAGTCAGCTAAAAAGAACCAATTTATTTTAATTGCTTTTTTCAGACTTCAGTTGTCAAAATATTATCTGTCTTAGTGTCAAATCCCTAAATATTTTCTTGAATTGAAATAAAAAAGTTACTTTTCCACTAATTATTAAAATTCTTGATATTTCAGTGAATATGACCGCACGAACCAACTGCTGCGCATGGTTCTTGAGGTAGGCGAGACAGATTTGTCTTCATTCTTGCGAGCGCGCAGCTCTGGTTTACCGCCTGCACTCGTGCTACACTATTGGGAGGAGATGTTGCTTGCTGTTCTATATATACATGAGCATGGTGAGTCATTTTTGATATTAACTAAAACAGTATTTAGTTATGCAGTCTGGAAAATTGCCTTAATACCTGTTGATCCCAAATTGTTCTGACTAAGCTTTTGATATTAGATTAATCGTAAACATAATAATTGCAAGTAGCCATAATTTTACAATAACATGTTGATCACGAATTGTGCCGATTAAGCTTTTGATATTGGATTACTGAAAACATGTTATGAAGTATAACGTTACAGAAGACCTCCACTGTATAGTTGTTATTACTGGTCAAACCAAGGCGTGATACTTTCAGTCAACAGACTTGTTTTGACCATCCTATATAAGCCGTTGGATTTTGAATAAGATTCTTTAGGCGTCGTCCTAATACAACGCGAATGCGCGATCATCGCAAGTTCTCGCGAATTTTACTCGTACGAACTAATTGGCATACGCGCGATGGGGTCGCGCGACTTAATTGTTTGAAAATCTATAAATCTATATATCGGTCTTATATCCAACAAAGCACGCACAACAAGACCCATTTCGTTCTTTTTCATTGCTGTCAAGACCAGCAGAATAAGTTATCCATATATTTCCAGAAAGTAAAAACTGGGCTTTTCTGACGTCCATGCTTAGCGCCAATGCCATGCGCAAATTGTGAAGCGAAGCGGAACCCGCGGCCGCTCGCATCGTTAATTCGCGCGATGATCGCGTATTCGCGTTCTATTAGGACACCCAATTTTTGATATCGCGCGAGCACGCGATGGTCGCATCGCTTACTCGCGTGATGATCGCGTAATCGCGTTGTATTAGGACGACGCCTTCTCATCGTAGTAATGTAATCACTTAATTAAGGAAGTCAATATTGCACTGAAATAGTTTTAATACATTATTGTAATGTAATAGTAATAAATGTCATCGAGACATATTTAGTTGTTTTTTTTTTTTTTTTATAGGAGAGGGGGCAAACGAGCATGCGGCTCACCTGATGGTAAGTGACTACCGCCGCCCATGAACAACTGCAACATCAGGGGAACCAGAGGAATTGCAGATGCGTTGCCGGCCTTAAAAAGCTTCAGCACCGCTCCCGTAACTTAACTATTTATTAATATTGGAATCCTTAATTGTGTACAAAACACCCAAAAAATTGTTCCACCTTATTATGATGGTGACACAATCAGTATAATGTATTATGTACATTTATGTGAAGCAAGAAAACGCGTGGTGAGCATGCTTTACTTGGCGTTAAAAGAATAATAATTATTTTCTCAGGGATGTCACCTATGTATTTTTATAAAATAAAAAAGTAAAATAATTATCTAAATAAGAAATTTATATCCAAATTATCAGAGACGGCCTTAATCGTTCATGCTTGGCAGTCTATCGGAAGTCAAAAATAGTTTTTATTTATTATTTTGGAACTAACTAAACTGCCAGTCCACCTTTGACAAGTAACTGCAGCTCATAGACACCTCAACCATCCCCAGAAAAGAAGGCTACAGAGCCAAAAAAAAATTGACATATCTAATTCTATTTTCTTACTTACGTTCGGTTGCAGGCGTGATCCACGCGGACCTGAAGCCGGCCAACTTCCTGCTGGTGTGTGGGCGGCTGAAGCTGATCGACTTCGGGATCGCGTCGGCGATCAGTGGCGACGCGACAAGCGTGGTGCGCGCGCAGGCGGCCGGCACCTACTCCTACATCAGCCCCGAGGCGCTCATGGGCGGCGCCGGCGGCTACGGACGTGCGGACGAAGCCTCCACACCACCCATCAAGGTACCCTCGAGCACATCAAGGTACCCTCCAGCACATCAAGGTACCCTCCAGCACGCCGGCACCTACTCCTACATCAGCCCCGAGGCGCTCATGGGCGGCGCCGGCGGCTACGGACGTGCGGACGAAGCCTCCACACCACCCATCAAGGTACCCTCGAGCATATCAAGGTACCCTCCAGCACATCAAGGTACCCTCCATCACATCAAGGTACCCTCCAGCACGCCGGCACCTACTCCTACATCAGCCCGGGCGCTCATGGGCGGCGCCGGCGGCTACGGACGTGCGGACGAAGCCTCCACACACCCATCAAGGTACCCTCAGGCACATCAAGGTGCCTCCAGCACATCAAGGTACTCCAGCACGCCGGCACCTACTCTACATCAGCGAGGCGCTCATGGGCGGCGCCGGCGGCTACGGACGTGCGGACGAAGCCTCCACACCACCCATCAAGGTACCCTCGAGCATATCAAGGTACCCTCCAGCACATCAAGGTACCCTCCATCACATCAAGGTACCCTCCAGCACGCCGGCACCTACTCCTACATCAGCCCCGAGGCGCTCATGGGCGGCGCCGGCGGCTACGGACGTGCGGACGAAGCCTCCACACCACCATCAAGGTACCCTCAGCACATCAAGGTACCCTCCAGCACATCAAGGTACCTCCATCACATCAAGGCCTCCAGCACGCCGGCACTACTCCTACATCAGCCCCGAGGCGCTCATGGGCGGCGCCGGCGGCTACGGACGTGCGGACGAAGCCTCCACACACCCATCAAGGTACCCTCAGGCATCAAGGTGCCTCCAGCACATCAAGGTAACCTCCATCACATCAAGGTACCCTCAGCACGGCACCTACTCCTACATCAGCCCCGAGGCGCTCATGGGCGGCCGGCGGCTGCGGACGTGCGGACGAAGCCTCCACCACCATCAAGGTACCCTCAGGCACATCAAGGTGCCTCCAGCACATCAAGGTGCCTCCAGCACATCAAGGTAACCTCCATCACATCAAGGTACCTCCAGCACGCCGGCACCTACTGACGGCGGTGTGTCTTCCTAGTATAGTGGTGTTAGGATTAGTGGTGACGGGGTTAGTGTACCAATTGAGCGAAGCCGGAGGTGAGGAACTAGTAGTTTGAAAAGCACAGACATAGCATTTTATTTTATTACGCGGATATTAGCTAATTAATTTTTAAGATTTTTAATCCATGAAATTCTTTACTTGCTTTTATTGCCATTTAGTGAAGAGAGAGAGAAAGAGTGAGAGAGAGAGAGAGAAAGAGAGAGAGAGCGTAACTTTAAGCATTTTTAATTGACAACGATTGTATGAGTATGGACGTAATATTAGTTCAAACTCATCATTTAAATGTCGGTTAAATAGCGCTTCGTAATTACTTAAACATCAGCCCCGAGGCGCTCATGGGCGCGCCGGCGGCTACGGACGTGCGGACGAAGCCTCCACACCACCCATCAAGGTACCCTCGAGCACATCAAGGTACCCTCCAGCACATCAAGGTACCCTCCATCACATCAAGGTACCCTCCAGCACATCAAGGTACCCTCCATCACATCAAGGTACCCTCCAGCACGCCGGCACCTACTCCTACATCAGCCCCGAGGCGCTCATGGGCGGCGCCGGCGGCTACGGACGTGCGGACGAAGCCTCCACACCACCCATCAAGGTACCCTCGAGCACATCAAGGTACCCTCCAGCACATCAAGGTAACCTTTTTTTTATATAGGAGAGGGGGCAAACGAGCATGCGGCTCACCTGATGGTAGTGACTACCACCGCCCATGAACAACCGCAATAGCAGAATTGCAGATGCGTTGCCGGCCTTTAAAAAGGAATAGGCTCTTTTCTTGAAAGTCCCTCAGTCGTATCGGTCCGGAAAAATCGCTGGTGGTAATCGATTTCACAGGAAGTTGTGCGAGGAAGAAAACATCTTCTAAATCGCACAGTGGTGGACCGCCAATCATCCAGATGGCGGGATGGTATCGGGAGTTCTGCCGCGATGTGCGTTCGTGAAATTTGGCGGCTGGGATTAATCCCAACAATTCCTCAGAGCACTCCCCGTGGTAAATGCGAAAGAAAATGCAAAGGGATGCAACATCTCTTCGCAGCGCCAATGAATCGAGCCGATCGGAAAGGATTCGGTCGTCGACGATTCGAGCCGCTCTGCGCTGGATGCGGTCAAGTGGAAGGAGCTGGCACTGGGGAGCCCCAGCCCAGAGATGGGAACAGTATTCCATTTGAGGCCAAACCTGCGCGTTGTAAAGTTGCAGGCGTTGTGCCGGCATGAAATACTGTCCCGCTCTGCTGAGCACGCCAAGCTTTTTAGAGGCCAATTTGGCCTTCTTTTCCAAGTGGCCACGAAACTGCACGTCACTCGATATGTCGACGCCGAGGATTCCGATACTGGCTAAGGCAACAAGGGGAGTGCCTTGAAACTGAGGAGATACGACAAAGGGGTAATTTTTAGCGGTAAACGCGCAAACTTGTGTCTTCTGAGGATTAAACTGGACTAGATTTAGTTGCCCCCAATCCGAGTCTTTGTTCAGCAAAGACTCGACTTCAGACACAAGTTTATTCCGGTACTCGGCGACGTTTTCCCGAGAAATATTGACACTGCCGGTGTATAGAGCATCACCAGTGCTGTCATCCGTATAGCAATGAATGTTACCGGTTTGTAACATATCATTGATATGCAGAAGAAACAGCGTTGGTGATAGATAGCACGCAGCCTTGTGGAACACCAGCGTTAATAGGCGTAGTAGCATTCTTGTGCATAGACTTGAGAGATATGGCATTAGAGATGCCTCTCTAGCGTTACTTACAAGCTATCTCCAAAATAGGAAACAACAGGTAAAACTGGGTGATTATACAAGCACGTTAGCAGACACATTTTATGGCGTACCACAGGAAGTGTGCTAGGACCATCGCTTTTCTTGATATACATCAACGATCTGTGTAACCTTAAAATCGCAAATGCCAAAATCTTTTCTTACGCAGACGGTACAGCTATAGTATTCTCTGGTGAAACATGGACTGAAGTCCAAAGAATCGTGAAAAGGGACTAGAAATAATTGCTCAGTGGTTAAACTCAAATCTTACCCTTAACGTTAGTAAAACAAATTTTATGTGCTTTACAATTGATAAAAGAACACAACCTAGAGATGACTTTTATTAAGGATACACAATTGTGGAAATCGAAAAGTTCATCATGTGCATGCCAATCAATTGAGAAAGTTGTGGTTGCTAGATATCTGGGAGTGGTTCTTGATCAGCGCTTGTCATGGCATCCACATTTAGATAAACTTATGAGTAGGATTAGAAAACTAACGTGGATATTTAAAAAACTTAGACATGTCGCTGACAAGACATTGTTAACAAGTGTCTATATTACGTTGGTACAATCAGTATTGTCTTATTGTATTCCTGTATGGGGTGGAGCAACTAAAATAAAGTTTCTGGAAGTGGAAAGAACCCAAAGATCTCTGCTAAAGGTTATGCATTTCCTACACTATCGATTCCCAACTAATACATTATACACTTATAGTGACTTGTTGACAGTAAGGCAGCTATACATTCTCAATTGCATACTTAAGCTGGATAAATCTTTACCGTATGATCCTGTAATACTGACTAAAAGGAGGAAAGACATAGTCGTTGCCACCACTACGGTGAAAACAGCTTTTGCAGCTAAACAATATCTCAAAATGTCAGTTAAACTTTATAACAAAGTTAATAAAATAATAAAATATACCACTTAAACTATTATGACTGTAAAAACTCTCACACAATGGTTAAAATCCTCAGCTACGCTGATACAGAAAAGTTACTAGAAAATTGGCTTGAAATAATTTCTGATGCAGCAATGCAGAACAGACACAATATTTCATTTACACACACACATATTAAGCAAGCGATGACGCGACACATAATACACATTCACACACACACACACACACACACACACACACACACACACACACACACACACACACACACACACACACACACACACACACACACACACACACACACACACACACACACACACACACACACACACACACACACACACACACACACACACACACACACACACACATTAACCTAATAAAATAAAATAAAATTATATTAGTAACCTTATGAAGACTGATTCTATAGTAATCACAAATGCTACACTTTTTATTTTTAACTAATTACTTACCTTGTAGTCATAAAATATGGAAGAGCGATAACTTCCTAATACAGGTATTTATATACAAAAGGAATGTTATCAAATTGTGTTGGTAAACCTGGTATGTTACAGAAATAAAGCATTTTTGATTTTTGATTTTGTAGTCGGAGCATTAACCGTCTACAACGACCTTGATGCTCCGATCTGCAAGAAATCTGGTGATCCAATTGCACAATTTCTCGGGAAGCCCATAGGAAGGGAGCTTCTAAAGAAGCGCTTTGTGCCAAACCCGATCGAAGGCCTTCGCTATGTCCAAACTAACGGCCAATGCCTCCCCCTTCGACTCTACTGCCTCCGCCCATCTATGAGTCAGGTAGACCAGAAGATCACCAGCTGATCGACGCCGACGAAAACCGTATTGGCGGTTACTAATCAGCTGGTGATCCTCAAGGTACCGCATGAGCTGGCAGTTTATAATGGATTTCATTATTTTGGAAAACAAGGAGGTGATGGCGATAGGCCTGTAGTTGGACGGGTCTGAGCGGTCCCCTTTTTTAGGGATCGGGTGGACAAAAGCTGTCTTCCATGATTTCGGAACTACGCCTAGGGAGAAGGAGTACCGGAAAAGACGCGTTGGAACCGGTGCTAACTCCGGAACACACGTCCTCAGCACAATTGGGGGGGATTCCGTCAGGCCCACTCGACTTGTGGATGTCCAGGGAGAGGAGTGCTTTGCGAACCGAGCGCTGTGAGAACCGCACATCCGGCATGGAGCACTCACACCGCGGGATGGTCTGCGGTGTGTTCCCCCCGTTATCAAGAGTCAAGTTGGACGCAAAAAGGGAGCCTAAAATGTCGGCTTTCTCTTTTGCGGCGTGGGCCAGTGAGTCGTCCTCCCTGTGCATAGATGGTAGTGATGGCTTAGAAATTCCCTTGGACAGCCTAGGCGAGACCAGAATGCACGGGTTCCCGAAGGAAGGCGAACTAGTTTCTCGCCAATTCTGCCTATGTGCTCTGACTTTGCCTTGGCAATAACTCTTTGAAGGACCTGGAGGCGAAGTTATACTTCTTTTAAGCATGCTGGTGTTTACATCCAAGCCGCCGAAGCCTCAGCCCAGACCTGATAACACTCCTGCTTACTGCGTAATGCAGTCTCACAGGAGCGACCAAACCAAGGCTGAGATCTGCCTCCGATGGGTACCACAGATGATGGAATAAATAGTTCCATTCCCTGTAGCACCACATCAGTGATAGAGTCAGCAACAGCGCTGGGATCATCCGGCGAGAAGGAAACCCGCCCCCATGGGTAGGATGCAAAGAAAGACCGCATTCCGTCCAAATCCGCCGACCTGTAATGCCAAACACGTCGGCAACCTGCAAAACGCAACCGCGAGGGGAGCTTGAGTGGCACCACACCCCGGATCAGGCAATGGTCCGAAGAACCGAGAGGGGCATCGACGGAAACCAGATATCCGTCCGGATGAGAGGTCAGCAGAAGGTCCAACAGGAAAGGTGTATGATCCTCCATATCTGGAATCCGCGTAGGCGAAGTAACCAGTTGTGTCAGAACATAGGCCAAGGCAATGTCATAAACAGATCTCCCCGCATGATCCGACCGAGCCATTCGGCGTGGTGGGCGTTAAAATCGCCAAGGATCACGATCTCTGCGGATGGGACCTGTTGTAGCAAGGAATCTGTAGCCATTTGGACGTGGTCGATGAGTCGGTCTGTTTCAGCATTACCGCTATGGGACCTATAGAGGTAGGCGCGCGGATGGTTGTCGCTGTCTACATGTAGCCAAAGGATGGACAGGTCCGAACCTTCAAGACTGTCGAGGCTTCGAGAACAGATGTCCTCTCTGACGTATACGCAAACTCCAGCCCGAGGCATAAAGGAGTGTTCCAATTTGTACCCCGGGTAGGAGACATACGAAGTATCAGCTGGAGAGGACACCTGCGTCTCGGTTTGCTCTCTCCCCCCCCCCAGAATACGCGGGGCAGCCTGAGCACCCACGCTCAGGAGCATGGTCGTGGATGCTCAGTGAGGGATTCTCCAGGGGTACTGGTATCCTGGGGTAGTCTTTGATTTAATTCCGCTACCATGTGGATGGGAGGGGGGGGATTGGGCCTCTGGTCACCTGCACTCACCAGATGAAACGCAGAAGCAGAACTTCCACTTCACGCCGGTATTCTGTGAGGTCGTGGTACCAACCCGGCTCGAGCCGGCCCATACGTGCAACAGCAAAAGCTGCCGCGTGGTAGCCCTCCAGCACGCTGGCACCTACTCCATCCGGCGGCTACGGACGTGCGGACGAAGCCTCCACACCACCCATCAAGGTACCTCCAGCACATCAAGGTACCCTCCAGCACGCCGGCACCTACTCCTGCATCAGCCCCGAGGCGGTCATGAGCGGTGCCGTCGGCTACGGACGTGCGGACGAAGCCTCCACACCACCCATCAAGGTACATCAAGCCTATCAAAGTACCCTCCAGCACATCAAGGTACCCTCCAGGTGCTCATGGGCGGCGCCGGCGGGTACGGACGCGCGGACGCTAAAACAAGAGATGCAAACATGCTATTACAATTACCACAGATTAAAAAATGTTACCTAAAACCGATTATCTTTATTATCGATTATGATTCGATTTTATTTTATATTCATTGAAGTGAAAACTTTTTAGAATCGTTGTGATTTGAAACTCGATGAAATGACAAAGCGGCACTAATAAGAGACAAACATATACATATATCTATAGGATTTAGCATGGGAGAGAATGAGATAGAATACAATATATAGTTTCCTATTATCTCGATCTTTGCTTTTTGCGGTGCTTTATGGATGATTAATATAACTTTTAACTGCTAAAATAAAAAGTTAAAAAAATTTGTTCGATAAATTACTTGACTTTATCTATTGAATATAGTAGATTTTACGCTAATATTGTAAATAAATACATAAATATCCGTATATTTACATATATTAACACATATACATAATATATATACATATATATTATATATATATATATAAAATCGATTATTGAAAATTATTATTATCATGAAAATATCTTTATGTAGTTCAATAAAACTATATTTTATATAATTTTAAACAGTGTAAGAGCCACGCGGCGGCAGCTTCTCGAACCGGGGTGGTAACACGACCTTACAAAATACCAGCGTGAAGTATAGGTTCACTTCTGCGTTTCGCTTGGTAAGTGCAGGTGGTCGGAGGCCCAATTCCCCCCCCCTTCCCCCCCAACATGGTAGCGCAATGAAATAAAAAAACTACCCTAGGAGGGTACCTGCGCCCCTGATGACGGAGAATCCCTCTGATCCGCTGAGCATCCACGACCAATTTGGGGGGGTGAAATTTCGCTCGCGACTAAAACTGCTCGGGGCAAGCGGAGCAATAAAACCAAGGCGACTCCTGTCACGCTATCTGTGAATTTTTGCAACATCAGGGAAATTCATTCCAACCTTAACACTGTCCACTACCATCTGGAGGCGGCGAAGCCGGGCTTGCTCTTTTTAACCGAGACTCAGGTATTCTCTCCGGCTGATACTTCATATCTCTCCTACCCGGGATACAAATTAGAACACTTCACAGAGAGAACATCTGTTTTCAAAGCCTTGGCAGTCTTGAAGGTACGGACCTATCCATCCTATGGCTGCGCGTAGACAGCGACGACCATCCCCGCGCCTAAGGGTGCCTCTATAGGCGGTAATGCTGAAACAGACCGACTCATCGACCACGTCCAAACGGCTACAGATTTCTTGCTACAGCAGATCCCATCCGCAGAGATCGGATTTCGTTCACATTTAACCGATTATGCGGGAAGATCTGTTTATGACTGCCTTGGCATATGGTCTTACACAGCTGGTTACTTCGCCTACGCGGATTCCAGATGTGGAGGATCACGCACCTTCCCTGTTGGATCTTCTGCTGACCTCTCATACGGACGGATATCAGGTTTCCGTCGACGCCCCTCTAGGCTCGTCGGACCATTGTCTTGTCCGGAGTGTGGTGCCACTCACACTAACGTCGCAGTTGCATTCTGCAGGCTGCCGCTGTGTTTGGTATAGGTCGGCCGATTATGATAGCATGCGGTTTTTTGCGGTAAGCGGATTGAAACAAAATGCGGTTTTTCCTTGGGGGCGGGTTTGCTTCTCGCCGGACGTACCCAGTGTTGTTGCTGATTCTGTCGCTGATGTGGTACTTCAGGGTATGGAACTTTTTATTCCATCCTCTGCGGTGCCCATCGGAGGCAGACCCCAGCCATGGTTTGGTCGCTCCTGTAAAATAACATCACGCTATAAGCAGGAGTGCTACCGGGCCTGGGCTGATGCATCAACGTCTCGGGATGTAAACACCAGTGCTCTTAAAAAGAAGTATAATTCTGCCTCCAGGTCCTTCAAAAGAGTCATTGCCAAGGCAAGGTCTGAGCACATCGGCAGAATTGGCGAGAAGTAAGTTCGCCTTCCTTCGGGAACCCGTGTATTCTAGTTTCTTGCCAAGGCTGTCCAAGGGACCTTCTGTCAGACATCTCTGCCATCTCTGCATAGGGAGGAGGACTCACTGGCCCATGCCGCAAAGGAGAAAGCCGATCTGTTAGGCTCTCCCTTTGCGTCCAACTCGAACTAATTCTCGATGACGGGGGGAACACCACCGATCATCCCGGCGGTGTGAGTGCTCTATGCCTGATGTGCGGTTGACACAGCGCTCGGTTCGCAAAGCACTCCTCTTCCTGGACCGTGTGAGTCGTGTGGGCCTGATGGAGTCCCTCCCATTGTGCTGAAGACGTGTGCTCCGGAGTTGGCACCGGTTAATACGCGTCTTTTCCAGTACTCCTACTCCCAAGGTGTAGTCCCGAATTCATGGAAGACAGCTTTGGTCCACCCGATCTGTAAAAAGGGCGACCGCTCCGACCCGTCCAACTACAGGCCTATCGCCATCACCTCCTTGTTCTCCAAAATAATGGAGTCCATTATAAACTGCCAGCTCATGAGATACCTCGAGGATCACCAGCTGATTAGTGACCGCCAATACGGTTTTCGTCGGGGTCGATTAGCTGGTGATCTTCTGGTCTACCTGACTCATAGATGGGCGGGGGCAGTAGAGTCCAAGGGTGAGGCATTGGCCGTTAGTTTGGACATAGCGAAGGCCTTCGATCGGGTCTGGCACAAAGCGCTTCTTTCGAAGCTCCATTCCTATGGGCTTCCCGAGAAATTGTGCAATTGGATCACCAGTTTCCTTGCTGATCGGAGCATCAAGGTCGTAGTAGACGGTGCATGCTCCGATTACAAGCGTATTAACGCTGGTGTTCCACAAGGCTGCGTGCTATCACCAACGCTGTTTCTTTTGCATATCAATGATATGTTGCAAAGTGGTAACATTCATTGCTATGCAGACGACAGCACTGGTGATGCCTTATACACCGGCCGTGCTAATATTTCTGGGGAAAACGTCGCCGAGTACCGGGACAAACTTGTGTCTGAAGTAGAGTCTGCTGAACAAAGTCTCTGATTGGGGGCGACTAAATCTAGCCCAGTTCAATTCCCAGTAGACACAAGTTTGCGCGTTTACCGCTAAAAAGGGGTTCTTTTAAACGCGCGCGTTTAGGCAGGGGATTTAGGCCCTTGCTGCTTCAGCTAGCATCGGAATCCTCGGCGTCGACATATCGAATAATTGCCCTCTAAAAAGCTTGGCGTGCTTAGCAGAGCGAGACAGTATTTCATGCCGCTATTACAAAGCGCAAGTTCGGCCTGACATGGAATACTGTTCTCATCTCTGGGCTGGGGTACCCCAATGCCAGCTCCTTTCACTTGACTGCATCCAGCGCATAGCGGTTCGAATCGTCGACGACCGAGTTCTTTCTGATCGGCTCGATTCACTGGCGCTGCGTAGGGATGTTGCATCCCTTTGCATTTTCTATCGCATCTACCACGGGGAGTGCTCTGAGGAATTGTTCCGATTACTTCCAGCCGCCAAATTTCACGAACACACATCGCGTCAAAATTCACGATACCATCCTCACCATCTTGATGCTTGGCGGTCCACCACTGTGCGTTTTAGAATAGAATAGAATAGAATAAGGACTTAAGGACCTTCAAGAAAAGAACTTACTCCTTTCTAAAAGGCTGGCCAGCGCACCTAAAATTCCCCTGGTGTTGCAGTTGTTCATGGGCGGCGGTAGTCACTTACAATCAGGTGAGCGGCATGCTCGTTTTCCCCCTCTTCTATAAAAAAATATCGATATAATCGATATAAACAAAACAAACTGTTTCCGATGTGAGGAGCGAATATGAAGTGGCACATCTCTATCGACTAGCGTCTTTACTTGCGCAAAAGCCAACTTCAGCCCGGCCAAGATAGAATGCGCGAACAAGGGTACGTACTTCCTAGCAAATGCAGCAAGCAAATGACCCATCTAATAGAAGACGAAGATCGACACGACAGACTCCCCAATTGCAGGAAAGAATTTACATCGGTATCATACTTCAACCAAATTTCAACCTGAAAACAACCTTGACTTTCAACTACTGCGCAAGTTAAGGTTGCGCTCACGCCTCATGTCACTATCTATAAAATATGTTACTGTGTTTATCAGTAGTAAAAGCTTAATTATATTACCTAGATATTTTACTGATTATTTCAGAATCACAATTTCAATTTATTTTTATTGTTCCATAGATCTCATTTCGCTCAGACGTGTGGTCACTGGGCTGCATACTGTACAGTATGGTATATGGTCGCACGCCCTTTGGACACATACCTAATTTAGCGAAACTAGCCGCCATTCTCGACCCTAACCATCGCATTGATTATCCACCTATTGACCGTGAGTAATTTGTCTTTTAATTCATTGACCTAATCTCCATTTGTTCTAGACTTTTTTAGACCTTATTGGTATGAGTTGCAACGCAGGAGCGATGACACTATTCTTACTTTTCGATAGGTTATTTTTATTCAGTTGTCATTGAAAGGCATTTGAATTATACACAATAATGTAATTGGTTGAAAATGGATCAGAACAAAGAAACACAAGTTTCCAAACCTTAATTCATGTTCTAAACAGCCGTCATCATAGCCTCTCACAATTCCAGTACTGAGCATAAGCCTCTACAAGGATTACCACAAAATGAGGTCCTGAACAACATGCAGCGATCAACTTCCTGCATGTATTACCTGGTTGTCACTCAATCTAATGTGCTTCACTCTGCTAACCAATATAAGACTGCCACTAGACAACCTTTCATCCCTATTGGTTGTTGATTCTCCTATCTATATAGCTGTTATAAATAGTAATATAAATAATAATACAATTATAGAGTAAGTAAGATATGACTTTGTAATTTTAGAAGCTTACGATTATTGGCTTAGGTTTGAAACAAGAATGACCCACCAAGCATAAAACAAATGTATATGATGTTGGAGCCTATGTTTATAGGACATTAGACCATAGAAGCTCTAATGAACGCCAAAATCTATGTAAACCTGCATGAAATTGAAGTCCCACTCTAGTTATTAAAACCAATAATTAAGTGGTTATAATTTTCCCTCATCTGGATAAACTCGTATTTAACGAGTTCTTACAAATAATAAACCTAAAAGTTATTGAAAAAAACCAGCTCTAATTCGAGTGACATTGTATTTATTACTTTCAGATTTCCCACCATCACTGATAAGGTCGCTAAAATGGTGCTTGACATATAACGCGCGAGCGAGACCGTCAGTGCGCGAGTTACTATCAGTGCGCCACTTGCAGCCTCCGCGAGCGCCACTGCCGCAAACGCTGGTAGAAAAAGTACGGCACCACCTAACACCCGAAGAGATCAGACTGCTTCAACGGGCACAAGTATAGTGTAGTGAAAGTGAACTTAAGAATACAAGACCTTTGTATATGTTTATCTATGAAGGAGAGCTCCAGCTGTAGGCACAAGTGTTGTGAAGCCACTGGTCATCCATGTTGAGAGCTCTAACTGTACTTGTTTGTACATTAGCAATAATTTAATGCAGATATTTAGATTAACATAGTGATTAATTGTAAACTTCTTTAACTCTACAATAAGCTATTTTTGCTTTTACTATTGTAATTTTAGTTGGTTGATGCGAGAAATAAACTGTAAAGAACCATAATTTAAGATTAAAAATTTTGTACAACCGACTTCAATGTAAATTATTAAGAATAACTCAAAAACTATTGGTCAGACCTTGATCATTTATATGGGACCACATGTGAGGCATCAGCTTTCAAACAAAAAAAGAATTGTCGAAATCGGTTCACCCAGTAAAAAGTTATGAGGTAACACACATTAAAAAAACATACAGTCGAGTTGAATACCTCCTCCTGTTGAAGTCTGTAGAAAAATTCTATCCCTTAAACCAGCTTCCATTCCCAACCCTGCTAAATGTGGCTATGGGTGGAATAAGAGATGTCGAGTTATGTTTCATTTACGTAATTTTTCTTGCTCAACTAAGTTGGTACCAACATGAAAACATGTAAAGAGTCATATTGTTAAACAGTTTAGCTTAACATCCATTTAGATTTACTATCATAATTTTAACCAAACTTACATAGTGGAAGAGACATCACATTTCTAATTCATTTGAATGAATGTTGTCATTACTCACCATATAAATAGACAACCAGTAGAATGTTATTTATTCATTTCATTTAAATTTAATATGAACATTATGTAGTCACAATAACCTTATAATAGGTTATATATATAATGGGTTATTCAATGACTACATATTATAACATTATAATATGTAGTCATCGAATTAGTTGTTATCATTAGTTATTGTAACACTTGTAGTTTACTCAAGATTAAATTAATTAATAAGCATTTAAAAACAAGGAAACTATATTGAGATATAAGGAAAATGGTGTGTTATGTTTAAATGCAAAATTTTAGCAATTCAAGAAGAAAGTCGAAATTTATCAATTTACAGCTTATGAATACCTAAGAAACCTGTCTGTCTAACGGAATATAATGTAAAATATACTGCAGTTGCCACAACTGTTTCATTTTAGGATAATATCTCTTTAACGGTTCTAAGATTTAAGAATAATTTTAAACTCCATGTGATGATAAATTGTATATAGTACACAAATAAAGTCAACAAATCTCGAATGCACTTTAAAGTGCTTATTTATCAGTATATTATGTAAAAACTTGGTTTGCAACCAAATGACAAGAAATTTCAAGCTGATACTAATTATGATTTATTCTTATACTCTTAAATTAATATGCATTTGTAACATAGATTTAATAACTAACTAACGTTAGAATAGATTGGCAATGCAAGAGAGCAAGAGCATAATTTACGCGTATATCTAGACCACGCTATCAGCCTGGTGTCATTCGTGAACAAAACAAATGCCGCTTGTATTTGCAAAATCTCAGGTTTTAATGTGAAAATTAGTGTTTAATAGACGTAGTTAATTGACTAGGTGCATAGTACCTAAATATAACTCACCTCAGAAAGAAACACCACATTATTATACATTTTACTCATAGGTAGGATTGAAATGTGTAGCTGTCTAAATGCTGTCTTTTAGAGCAGGTTTTTGTACTTCAATATATAGGAAATATTATCACATTTTATTATAATAATCATCTTGATGCAAAGCAATTGAATTTAAAATAATTACAAATACATGAAATTCTGCTAATTTTAAGCTCACTTTTGTAGAGATTGACATTATCGATAATATCTTATAGAAAAGTTCTTAACAAGCAAAGGTATATACTTGCATGCAGCCTTATTCAACTTAGTAATATAAATTTTTTTTCAATTTTTGGGTTACCGTAGCTAAATAATATTCTTCTAAACGTATGAAAAATTATTTTTTAATAGAATTAGGGTGACAAACGAGCACACAGTTCACCTGATAGTAAGTGAATGCTGTGACAGATTTTCACAAAATATTGATATTCGACAAAAATGGTTGAAAATAATAAATAGAGAAGAATTGGTTCCCAAAAGAAAATAGTCGACTATATGCAGCAAGTACTTAGGAAGAAAAATGTTTTCTCATAGAGGTGCCCACTGTGTAGTGGCGGTGTAAGAATATATCCACTACCTCATATCATCCCGTGGTTGTCGTAAGAGGCGACAGAGGCTTCCGTATAACGACTAAAAATACAAAAACTGCGGTTGCCAACCCGCTTGCCAAGCGTAGCAACTATGGGCAATCTATGGGGGAGGCCTATGTTCAGCAGTGGACTTTAATAGGCTGTAACAGTAACATAGAGGTGCATTAAGGGAAAAACTATAACACATCCAACCATAAACACTTATTGGTAAAATTACATATTATTGAAGCTTATTTTATTATTAGAATATTATAATTTATTTATAATATTCTAATAATAAAATATATAGAATTATTTAGAATAGTGTACCTGAATAGCAATAGGTATCTGAATATGTTTTGCAATATTCTAAAAATTGACATCGTAGTCTTGTTAATACCTTTTTAGTATACATTGTCTGTCGCAATTTGGTTTTTAGATTTATGTACACATCATAACACGCATATCATTTTTTAAGAACAGCGTTTCTTTCAGTGAATTATTATTTATATTAACAATTTTTAAAGTTTATGTATGAACTAAGTGGTACGGACCCCATTTCTGTCTGGGAGGTCGTCTGGGTAGGTATTATTCTTTTACCTAGTACCGGTATAAATACAGGCTGTAAGGCATTCCATCTCAGTCCGTATAGGTAACAATGACCTTCTTAGTTTGAAGTTAGCTGCAAGTTTCCATTGGCTGCAGTAGCCACTTACCATCGTCAGGTGGACTGTAAGTGCGTTGGATACTTCAGTTATATAAAATATTTTAACTAATAAACCCTAAAAATTTAATATTTTTTATAACGTATTTTTGGAATGTCGAGAATATTCTAAATTACGCCTTTTATTGGATCATGGATTCAGCGAGGAAACGCAGCCAGCGTTCTTGGTACAATACCACAAGGAGTAGGACTGTATGATAATTTAAGTTTTTAGTTTGTTTTTCTTATATATAGTTTTTTTAAATATTAAAAAAATACAATAGTATCTTTCAATGTTTCATTATATCCACAATAAGCCGCCATGTTAGTATTTAAGTGACTTCATGCTGCTTATAACCCGCGAAAGGGCACAATGCTATTAAAGATATCTAATTTGTCAATATACGATGAGTAGTTTAGAAGATCTGAGGGAACAGATGAAGATACATACATACATAGCGTTCTATAATTGTAACCATCCTTTTGGCTTCGCCGTAGTGGGGTAAAAATATTCAATTACATCATCTGCGTCAAATCAGAAGACACGAATATACTGCAATCGGTATCGATAATTATAGTTGAGGCAGGCATGCATGGCGTAGCACTATTTGTCACCCACACATGCTCATGACACGCACACTTGACTTTTGTTTTTGGTCTCGCCCTAATCACTCCATTGCCAATCTATACTATACTATATCTATGATTTGTAATTATATATTTTATTATCGAAAAAGAAATTAATGAGATATTATTTATTGACTGTTTTGTTCATTTGTACAGTTTTTCATTGAAAGAATAAACAATATGAAATTTAAATAAATGTTTATTAATTCTATATGTGAATACAAAAAATAAATAAACTTAGCAGTGATTACAGTAAAATATTAATGATTTATAATTATAATTTCTCTTAAAATTACAATACTTTTTTTCCTTATCTAGCGAATGCTAAATGTATGATGAAAAATATTATTATCAGATTTGGAAATTTGGAAATCTAGTAAGGCAGAGCCGAATTTCATCCAAAATCGCAGCTTGGGGAGCTTCTTATTCCTCTGCTTATTTCAGAGGAAAGGAATTCATACCCACACTAATGTACCCAATGGTAAACAAACTACACTATGTAAACCAATATTTGTCTGAAACTGGACATGCAGTCACATTCAAATCGAAAGCAACTTGCCCAGTTCTCAGAACTAAACAGCACGTTTATGTTACATTGTAAATGCAGAGTTGGAAAATACATTCAGTCTGTGAAATATATTGGAATACGAAGACAACAGTCAAAAGTTTAGCAAATATTAAGCGAGTATCCACTTGCAACTTCCCTCCCGCACAGTACTTTATAACTATTAGGTGAGGTTTAAAAGAAAAAAGCGAGATGTTGCAAGCTTAATTTAATAAGATAAAGTTAGTACTGCGCGGGCGTACGCCGCGTGCGGATGTGCACAGATGTGATTAATTCTGGAAGAGAGTGCGCGTGAAGTCGATGTAATCGAGACCGTTGGGGATGGGTCGCTCGGTCTTCGGATCGACGTAAGGCTTCATGCGCGCGACGCAGTAATCTGCCATCTCCTTGGTGAGATTCTGTGAAATAAAATCAAATATTTACTTATACAGATACAGAGCAATGATCCTACTGATTAAATGAAAAATGTAACTTGAATTCTATGTGTTAAAGGAAAATATTGTTAAGACTTGTCCAAAATCAATCAATGAATGATACAAAAAATTACAAGTTTTCGTATAATACTTACAGCATAGAGCTCTTCTTTGGTGACGTATGAGCGATCCTGGTGCGCGGTGATGGCGCGGAACGCGTTCTCAATCTCTTCGGACGAATGCACGTTCTCAGTTTCCTTGCTGATCATGAACGCCATGTACTCCTGCAGTGACACCTGCCCGTCTCTATTCGGATCAACCACATCTAAAACACAGAAGATATTATTGATCACCAACCTTTTTACCACGTTTTTATTAAGTCACTTTCTTGTTTGTCTGTCTGTCTGTCGTTCCGGGTGGAATCTTGCAACTCAAATTTCGAGCACTTCCGAATAAGCTAGAGACTTGGATTTTTGAACATAGCTCAGAATCGGATGACAATGTAGCAATATAAAAAAACATGGTTTATTAATTTTTTTTTAGTACAAATAATCACAACTAAACAGTAATACAAACTGGAGACGAGAATGATAGAATAATTTAAGGCGTGTTTGTACAAAATATATATAACTAACATAAAAAACAGTTTCTTTTAACGATATTTGAAAACATAATTTGAATGATTTTTAGGTGGGGTCCGAATTAATTAACGCAAATATATATGCTACTAGCTGGCCAGGCGGACGTTTTTTCCCTTTCCGACGACCCTTCCTATAAAAAATCCTTAAATTTGCAACAAAAAAAAATATTGAGGGTCAGTTATCAAGAAAGAAACTATCTCTATCAAGAAGATCTCTCAAGTTGGACCAAACTGCACACAGTGTGCTAAATTTCATTGAAATCAGTTCATTAGTTTACGCATTCATCGCAGACAAACAATGTGACACGTAATTTTTATATATAAAGATATTATATTAGTAACCTGTGTTTATCTTTGTAGACTTCCCCATAGACATTTTGCATCTATGTATTACCCAGAGAGCTTTCCTCAATAAAGTTCTATTGACATGACCTTAGAACGATATTTAACGCATTTTATTTTATATATTTTAAAATAATACACATTTCAATTAAAAAAATAATACTGACTGAGTATAGCCTCGAACTCTGGGTCGGGTTGTCCCTCCTCGACCATGGGCAGGTCGTAGCCGAGCGCGCGCAGGCACGACTTGAACTCGTGGTGGTTGAGCCGTCCGGACCGGTCCTTGTCAAAGTGCTTGAACATCATAGAGAACTCCTTCAGCGCGTCCTCGCTCACGCCTGCAAACAGTCAATAGTAACATAACTATGTATACGGAAGTATTTGTGTTGTGTACTAAGGAAACCAAAATTAAAAGCTCAAGATTATTAAATAATATGTAAATTAACTGACCAGAGTGGTTTCTGGCCTGTATCTGCTGTTCAAGGTTGTGTTGCATGCGCATGGACAGTTGGTCAAGTTGGTCCCACTGTTGAGCCAGCCCCACGGTACTGTGTTCTGTATAACGGTTGTCCAAGATGAGGTGCTCTTCCAAAGTAGCGCCTGAAATAGAGATATTATAAAGATATAAAGATTTATAAAAATATACAAGGTGTTAATAATAATCATGTACAATAGGAAAGTAAATATTTAATCACACACATCACGTTACGATTTTTTAAATTCTATTGCTGGATATAGACATATCTAAAATTCGTTATACTTTTCGACGAAAATTTGCTCATACTCAGCATGCTACTTCCTACTATTTTCTGTTATTCTGTACCGGTCAGAGAAATGTTATGTTTTCGGATGAATATACGCCATCACCTGCGTGTAGTTAAGGTGGCATTGGAGAAATATTTCTCACATATGTCAAGTACAAAATGATGATATCAATTACTACCAAATGGAAAATAGATTGTACTGTTCCAAATAGTCATTTAGTTTTCACGTCAATTTGTCCAACAGTGGACTGTTTATTGCTGATGATCGGTAACAAGGTGAACATTGCATAGGTGTGAGCAGTGGAGTGAAGTTACAGCCTACATATGTCTCACTGTTGTGAAGGAATTAGTCTGCTCCATAAGCTTCTTAGAAATTAGAGTCCTTCACATTAGTAAACTTCACATGTCCTCGAAATATTTTATTTCTCCGATATGCAAGTTTCATTGTTATGTTTTTCTACACGAAAATGTAAGTCAGCACTTAATTGCAATAAACAATTTCCTTGGTACCGGTGAGGACCAAACCCATGCTTGTACTGTGACTTAGTTGTAATAAACAGAATAAAATGATTTTTATTCCATATAGATTATTACATAATACTTATTGAAAGTCATTTTTTTATTTACCACTGTGACTTAAGGGGACTACAAGAGCTAAGTGAACTCGAATGACGCACGCACACATTTACACAATTTTGTATAGCATCAGGCCTCGGCCGGCACTGCCCGTACACATGTTGTGTTAACGCACACATGCGTACGTATTATGTTCAGAAATAAGAATTTGCGATTTAAAAAAAAAATCTAATGATTGGACTAAAAAATTAAAACACTATTACGTTAATATGTTGCTTGTAGAATAATCTGCCAAAAAATTAAAATGATTGCATGTATATTAGTATGGTTTTTAATCGTTAAGAGAAATTTTTAGAGGTATTTTACGATTTTTTTTTCTATCGTATCAAATTAGTAGTATCATGTTTTCAAAACACTATCTAACAAGCATAATTATATCTTGAAAAATATCATATATTTTTCTGATTTTGTTTACTACAATGGGTCATATACTTTAGGGCATTATAAAACTGGCGTTTAGCTCCTGTAGTCCCCTTAATTGCAATAAACAATTTTTTGGTTCTGGCAGGGATCACCCAGGTTGGTCGTACTATGATATTAACAGTGACCACTAAGCCCATGACTTCTGTTGTTGTTGTTGTTGTGGAGTGTGATGTATCGTATATAGTGTGTAGAGTATGGGGTGTATACTGTGTAGTATGGGGTGTGTAGTATATAGTATGGAGTATGTAGTGTAGTATGTATTTTGGAGTTTAGTGTGGAGAGTGTAGTGTAGCATACAGTGCATAGTGTGTAGAGTGTGTAGTGCGTACGCACCGATCTCCTCGAGGCGGCGCAGGTCGGAGCGTCGCGCGCGCACCTCGCCGGCGCGCTGCCGCAGCGTGGCCAGCTGCTGCTCCAGCGAGCCCGTGCCCTCCATCATGTAGTGTAGTGTGTGTGTAGAGTGTGTAGAGTGTGTAGTGCGTACGCACCGATCTCCTCGAGGCGGCGCAGGTCGGAGCGTCGCGCGCGCACCTCGCCGGCGCGCTGCCGCAGCGTGGCCAGCTGCTGCTCCAGCGAGCCGTGCCTCCATCATGTAGTGTAGTGTGTGTGTAGAGTGTGTAGGTGTGTAGTGCGTGCACCGATCTCTCGAGGCGGCGCAGGTCGGAGCGTCGCGCGCGCACCTCGCCGGCGCGCTGCAGCGTGGCCAGCTGCTGCTCCAGCGAGCCCGTGCCTCCATCATGTGTGTAGTGTGTGTGTAGAGTGTGTAGAGTGTAGTGCGTACGCACCGATCTCCTCGAGGCGGCGCAGGTCGGAGCGTCGCGCGCGCACCTCGCCGGCGCGCTGCCGCAGCGTGGCCAGCTGCTGCTCCAGCGAGCCCGTGCCCTCCATCATGTAGTGTAGTGTGTGTGTAGGTGTGTAGGTGTGTGGTGCGTGCACCGATCTCCTCGAGGCGGCGCAGGTCGGGCGTCGCGCGCGCACCTCGCCGGCGCGCTGCCGCAGCGTGGCCAGCTGCTGCTCCAGCGAGCCCGTGCCTCCATCATGTGTAGTGTAGTGTGTGTGAGTGTGTAGAGTGTGTGTGCGTACGCACCGATCTCCTCGAGGCGGCGCAGGTCGGAGCGTCGCGCGCGCACCTCGCCGGCGCGCTGCCGCAGCGTGGCCAGCTGCTGCTCCAGCGAGCCCGTGCCCTCCATCATGTAGTGTAGTGTGTGTGTAGAGTGTGTAGAGTGTGTAGTGCGTACGCACCGATCTCCTCGAGGCGGCGCAGGTCGGAGCGTCGCGCGCGCACCTCGCCGGCGCGCTGCCGCAGCGTGGCCAGCTGCTGCTCCAGCGAGCCCGTGCCTCCATCATGTAGTGTGGTGTGTGTGTAGAGTGTGTAGGTGTGTGGTGCGCACCGATCTCCTCGAGGCGGCGCAGGTCGGAGCGTCGCGCGCACCTCGCCGGCGCGCTGCCGCAGCGTGCCAGCTGCTGCTCCAGCGAGCCTGTGCCTCCATCATGTAGTGTGTGTGTGTGTGTAGAGTGTGTAGAGTGTGTAGTGCGTACGCACCGATCTCCTCGAGGCGGCGCAGGTCGGAGCGTCGCGCGCGCACCTCGCCGGCGCGCTGCCGCAGCGTGGCCAGCTGCTGCTCCAGCGAGCCCGTGCCCTCCATCATGTAGTGTAGTGTGTGTGTAGTGTGTGTGTAGGTGTGTGGTGCGTACGCACCGATCTCCTCGAGGCGGCGCAGGTCGGAGCGTCGCGCGCGCACCTCGCCGGCGCTGCCGCAGCGTGGCCAGCTGCTGCTCCAGCGAGCCCGTGCCTCCATCATGTAGTGTAGTGTGTGTGTGTGTGTAGGTGTGTGGTGCGTACGCACCGATCTCCTCGAGGCGGCGCAGGTCGGAGCGTCGCGCGCGCACCTCGCCGGCGCGCTGCCGCAGCGTGGCCAGCTGCTGCTCCAGCGAGCCCGTGCCCTCCATCATGGACGTGCTGCACGCACACATACAACATTTATTGTCCTATCTTATCTATACATATAAATTAAATTGAAGTGTCTGTCTGTAGTTTTATGAAATGCCCCTGCATTTGCATGTGATTAAGACAACACATGAGTAATCATCACTATTAAAATGTTTGTCTATATGCCCGGGATCTTCAGGATAGCTGAACCGATTATAATAAAATTTAACGACCAGATAAAGAGCAACGCCGGGAATAAATTAGACCTATGTTTTATCCAAGATATTCGGAGATTTTAAAAAAGTCTAAAAATTGATAAAATAAACGGTGTTTGATGATTATCTTAAATCTAAACAACGCCACATTAATTAGTACCATCCAGGCGAAGTCTGGGCAGGACACCAATCTTATATATACGCAACACTACATACAACATTGAACTCAAAATTATGAGAATTTTCGTTGACTTAAGTTAAACGCGATAAAGTCAATAAAATTTATTTTATTCACAACAGTACGCACGAATCTACAGAACCGGATAATAAATAGTAATTTATGTTTTCTTTTTGTATGTGAATATTTTTAGGCGAGAGCTGAAACAAGGATGAGATTTATTTCGTAAACATGTTCCAGTAATTACAATCAAGTTACAAAAAAAATAAAAAGCTGTGAAGTAATTGGATTTTTTTATGAAGCTGAAGTGACAAGCAAATTCACAGCAGCCAACATCCAACAAAGAAGGTTACAGATGCGTTGTATCTTCTGAGGAGTAAGATGGAATACTCACAGCCTGTACTTATACTGGCTCTCTATACCCTTCAGACCGGAAGACAGCTTTGCAAGCACTGCTACTTGACGGCGGGCAGAAAGGGCCCTACTGTCTAATAAAATATGATAAATGGGAGAAAATATTAAATGGACGAATTATTTATCTCTGCTTACCCTTAGACTTATGTATAACAAGTTATGCTTTTAACACCGAATAAGAATATTTTAAAATTGATTTGAGATACGTTAATATAGTCTTCATTAAATTATTTTCTTTAATTAATTAAATAAACTAATCTGAATATTTTTTGTGGCATTCCTTGGTGGCGGCCTTCATTCAGCAGTGGACTTGTGAAAGATTGTGATAATAACGATGATTTTGATGAATCTGAATATTATATTTTTGATTAGTGTTGGAATTAGTAGCATTAAAATAATTAAAAAAACTACACACATTTAGATAAATGTTAGATATTTTTAATATTTACATCCCAAACTTTGTTGAGGTTCTGAAGATATTTGTAGCTTTTTGAGTATTGAGCTGCAGAAACATCAATAACAAACAAAGTGCCCACAAATAAATAGCTTGCCAGAAAAATCTTATAATTTCATTTTGAATATAATCTATGTTAATATTGTTGCTGTAAGCTTTTTGTAATTTTATATTAAACATTTCTAGGATTTTTTTGGTATAATGACTGAAGTATTCATGTTTCAATGTGAAAATTAAAAAACAATATATGATTATGCTAGTTATCTAGTTGGGCTACGTCTTAAAGTATTTAATAATTGTAACTGAAACATCATTATTTACTATTTGTAATTATTTAAAAAAAATCATTAAATAAATTATGCGTAAATGAATAAACCGGATTGTTTTGTATAATTTCTTGGATAAACAAAAGAACGCATAAATATTCAAAAAACAATTATCCGTTATTTTAATTAAACACACACACATTTTATGCAAAATATACAAAACATAAAATTTTATGAAATATACGAAATATAATATTTTTAATATATCTTTCTGCCAAGCTAACAAAGCGACTTGAACATTGTTTAGCACAAATGTACACTCAGATGCAGTTACTTTACCCATCCCAGCCTAGCAGCCGGTACCTGCACACCAATTGTTATATTGAATATTTAGATGACCATACTGACCACACAATAATATAGTTTGTAAAACCAGATCTTACATAAAATATAAAAACTACATCCATGACCTAGCTAAACTGAAATTTAAAGTGGAACTGAGCTCGCTTTTCTTATAAATTGTCATAGACAGTTTACACATATCTGCATCTTTTCCCATGTATAATTTATAAAAAACAGTAATTAAAACAGTAATTGCTATTATATTTCTATTTTTGTGAAAAGTGAAAGCTATTTTTTAAAATGATTTTTTAATCTCTTTACATTTATTTTGATTCTCATTATAATATCAGTAACAAAACAACTCACCGAGTCTCGGTGAGCCACTGGTGGAAAGCGTTGGCGTGTTTGGCGAAGTCCTTACGCAGTTTGTCGTTCTCTTCCTGGCGCTGAGCCTCCTTGGTCAGCTCGATATCACGTTCCGCTGCATGAGAAAATTAAATTATATTTAGATTACCTAAACAACATCATTTTAAAACTATGTAATTGCTAAGGATAGTCGCTGTTTAAATTTTTTAAAACCAAATTATTAGATATTCATCATCATCATCATTACAGCCTTTCACAAGTCCACTGCTGAACATAGGCTTTCCGCAAGGAATGCCACAAAGCACAGCCCTGAGCCACCTGCATTAAGCGAATTCCTGCATCTCTAACCAGGTAAATATTAAATATTAATTAAGGATATTTAAAATAGTAATGATTTTATTAATTATTATGTTGATGTGTTTTATCAAAAAACGTTTTTAAACAACCTATAACTTAGAATAAAACCAATTGTAATTTTTACATATTTTAGCTGTGGTCTCTGTGAATACATGAATTGCAACACACGAACCGATAATTTTGCGCAGATTGCGCCAGGTCTCCTCGAGCGCCTCCATGGTGAACCACGTGTACGGGTTGGCGCCCACGTTGAACGACTTGATCTGCTCGTCAAGCGCCGCCAATGCTGCGAAGTCGCTTTGTGCTGACGAAAGCGATGCCTGGGAAAAATTTAAGTGTTAAATAAACCGATTTTAATCGTCAGATTTTTGTCAGTATTGCCTTTCTACATACTTGTAATTGAAGTCACTTTCAACAGCAATTAACTTTCACTCCCGAATTCATTAGGACAAGAAACATGATTCTTAAATTATCATAATAGAAATAAAAATAAAATATTTAGACGAATATTGACACATTAATGCTTGTTGCATTATTATAAACGTAAAGTAAGATTACACCTTTCATACTGTGTGACTGATGACTGTAAATATATTGTTTACTTTCCTAAAATGACATTGTAAGTGAGAGCCCTCCATTGAATATCATACAAGTAATCAATCTAATTACCACATGAAATACTGCCGTTTAGTTAAGCGAAATTTGAAGTTTACCTGAAATTGGGCATGAGCGTCACGCAAGGCTCGAATTTCTTCAATGGAGTTGCAGCGTACAGGGTCTGTGAGATCCTCCTCTGCATTCTCAAACCACGAGTTGAACGCCGACGCCTGATAAAATGAAAATAGAAATAAGATTATGGTTTTCGAAGTGTTACTATACTTTTTAATGTGACAGATTCTAATTCTGCAGGCAAGCAAGCAACTAGACGAACTTATTTTTTGAAAATGTTTGTTACATAAATTACTTTTGCCTGGTTTCTATATTTAATCAACGTCTCGTTTTCCTTTATTGCGCGTTCTAAAGTGGCATAAAAGTCTTAAACAAACCTTTTAGAAAACACAGCATATAGTTATTAAAAAAAAATTTTTTACCGGAGCTTCGTACATAAAACGGTGTTGAAACAATATATATTATTGGGAAACTATAAGTGATTTAATTAAATTCTTTAGTATATTAAATATTTATTATATTAATCAATTATTTATTATAAATATAAAATCCAATTTAAAATATCCCTATTAATTAATTTTTTATATTTAGGGGGATCTTTTTTAGGATTCTTTCCTACATGAATTATCATTAATTTTCTTATTATAAATAAATTATTTATTATTAGATTTATTTTTATTATAATAAGATTAATTATATATTTTTTTACATTCGAATTGTATATTCATCCATTATATTTAATTATTTAAAAATATAATGATTTAAAAACTATAAAAATATTTATTATTAATTATAAATATTTTTAGAATAATTTCTTTATTAGGTATAATTATTAGAACCTTTATATTTATATAAAGGTTTTAAGTTATATAGGCTTTTTCATAATAAAAGAGATTTTTCCCATTAATAAATTTACAATTTATCGCTTATACTCAGCCATTTTATTAGCGAAAATTACTTTACTCAACAAATTATAAAGATATTGGAACATTATACATGATACATGCAATATCTTTGCATCATTATGTAAATACCAGAATAAAAGGCTACAATTATAAAATTCTTCTTTTTGATCACCCATTTGGAAGTTGTAGTATGTACTTATTGTATAATATAATTTAATTTTTTACTAGGTGCATATCAAACTCTGGCAACTAACCTATATTTACAAATTAAATACATTTTGTTGTAATAGGGCTGTACTTATTATCACTTCAACATCATTCAACATATCAACTTGTTCAGAGGGCTAGTGTTCGATGTACAATTTTTTTTTCAACAAACTGTTTATATGCTTGCGAGTCTGTGTGTATCTGTTATGTTCGTGTGTATCCGTGTGTCTATATAATATGATGTGTGTACGCGTTGTATGTATGCGCTAGTTCATGTATGCTAACATTGTATTAAGTTTGAGTGTGTATATGTGTGTGTAAACGTTTGTGTGCGTTGTCTGTATCTGCGTGTGCACGTGTGCGTGCGCGGCGGGGCGCACCTTCTTGGCGAAGGTGAGGTAGAGCTCCTCGATCTGGCGGAACTGGTCCTGCAGCTGCAGCAGGCGCTGCTTGCGCGCGGCGCTGGCGTCGCGCAGGCGCTGCCAGCGCGCCAGCACGTCGCCGTGCCGCGCGCTGATGGCGCCCGCCTGCTCGTGCCCCGCCGCCACCAGCTGCTCCTTCAGCTGCGTGATGTTCTGGATGCCCTCCTGCTCGAACGCCGCCAGACCTGCACAGCGCACGTCGCACGTCACCCACCTGCTCAACCTTTTTACGAGTACTCACTACTGACAAACGAGTATACAGTCCACCTCATGGAAAGTGAGTGAATGAAATAGCTAGGGGCCGGATTACCGGGGGTCCGTATACTGTATTCTATTTCATTCTCTCGCAGACTTAATCCTATATATGTTTGTCTCTTTTGAGTGTCGCTTTTTTGATTCATCGAGTTTCAAATCACAACGTTTCTAAAGGAGTTTTCAATTCAAAAACCAGAAGCAAGAGAACTGACCGGCGTCGAATGTGTCTTGCTTGGTGAGCAACGTCTGCACGGTGGAGAGGTCGCGACCGAACTCGTCGGAGCGCACGTGCGTCTCCTTGTCCGCGATCCACGACTCCACCACGTCCGCCTTCCACAGCAGCTGCAGGTACGCAGAGTTGTCCACCAGTGCTGCCTTACGACGTGCCGCGAGCGCCGTCAGCTTCTCCAGCTTCGCCTAAATATGTTCAAATATTAGCACATCGTTACTGCTCATTGGTACGGGGAAGTAGGGATGATACGTTCTGGGACTGAACCTGATAAGTATGAACCCCGTCAGAATCACAAAATTATAAATAAAAATGGGTATATGAAAATAGTGAAATATATTTAAAGACTTGTCAAACAAAAATTTCTATCAAAATTGTATTAAGAATATTATAGTGTAATTACATCATCGTTTTTAAGGTCAAATAACTATTTTATTTATTTATTATTAAACATTAAAGATATTATTTAACTTAAAGCGCTGCTGTGGTCAACTACCAGATTTTAAGCCTTCCTTCTAAAGGGTGGTGTTTTATTTTTTTGTTATACAAAGTAAGGGCGATAAATGAGCACACAGGCTACCAGTACTTGTCAGTCATTCTGTGCGCGTGGGCCACTAGTCGTAATGCTGCAGCAGTACAGACCTGCAGCGCGTCGAGGCGGTGCGCCAGCGCGTCGGCGTGCAGGTTGCCGGCGGCCAGCAGGCGCTTGCCGGCAGCCGCCAGTCTATATGTGCGAGCGTGGACCACTAGTCGTAGTGCTGCAGCAGTACAGACCTGCAGCGCGTCGAGGCGGTGCGCCAGCGCGTCGGCGTGCAGGTTGCCGGCGGCCAGCAGGCGCTTGCCGGCAGCCGCCAGTCTATATGTGCGAGCGTGGACCACTAGTCGTAGTGCTGCAGCAGTACAGACCTGCAGCGCGTCGAGGCGGTGCGCCAGCGCGTCGGCGTGCAGGTTGCCGGCGGCCAGCAGGCGCTCGCCGGCAGCCGCCAGTCTATGTGCGAGCGTGGACCACTAGTCGTAGTGCTGCAGCAGTACAGACCTGCAGCGCGTCGAGGCGGTGCGCCAGCGCGTCGGCGTGCAGGTTGCCGGCGGCCAGCAGGCGCTCGCCGGCAGCCGCCAGTCTATATGTGCGAGCGTGGACCACTAGTCGTAGTGCTGCAGCAGTACAGACCTGCAGCGCGTCGAGGCGGTGCGCCAGCGCGTCGGCGTGCAGGTTGCCGGCGGCCAGCAGGCGCTCGCCGTCAGCCGCCAAATCGCGCACGCGCTCGCCGCGCGCCGCCAGCTCGGCCTCCAGCGCCTCGTGCTTCTTCAGCAGCCCCTGCACCGCCGCCATGCTGTCGCCGCATTCGCTCACCACCACCAGCTGCTGCTTCTCACTGCCACACACAGATTGCAGACAATGTTAGAAAAACTGCCTTAAGACTAAATACTCAAACCCAACTCAATTTTAAGATATCGTTAAGTCTCGTTGTGTCACAGTCACTTTGACTTGAAATTATACAGACAGCATGAGACTTAAGAGCATCTTAAAGTTGAGCAGCGTTTGAGTATTTGGACATTAGAGCGTGATTGCGTCTAATGTCCAAATAATCTATCAACCTCCCAACTATTTGAAGACGAATTGTAACTTGTTTGAAAAACTTTCACAAACGATATTAACGACAACTTAATCATTTGATTAAGTATTTACTCATTGTGCAATTCCTTGAATTCGCTTTGATCAATATTATTATTTATTCTCGAGATATGTGAAATACAAAAATCATTAATGTAAGAACATGCACACAAACACTAAAAAAATCTTTATGGTCTCTTGGAGCCTCAAAATGTGGAGATATGTCGAAATTTGGACTTTAAAATATCGAAACATTGCAAAACCTTCCAAATTCGAATTTAAAATTGAAATACATTAAACACAATAAATAATACCCGCAACTCTGCAAAATATAGTAGTTTTATATCATAACATAACAGAAGTACCATGAAGAGATTACAATACATCTCTAGGTTCCAAAAAATCCACTTCAGATACGATTCAAAACAAAGAAAGTTACTAACTAATAATTTAGACACTTCTGTACTAGTGGTCGGAATTGGACCTTAATTCATATTTTTTTTGAGTATGTATATTAAGCATGTTATATTTCACTTTCTATTGCAAATTATAACACAGATATCTTATATACAAAAATAAGATATAAACACTTTTTTTCCTTCATATTCACTCCACAGATTATTGAAAGAGGAACATTAGAATTCACGTTAAATTAAGAAGTAATTATTAGTTGGCAACATTATTAAATTCTTTTTCGATAACCTCTACTCTGTGCGACTGTTTGACCACAGAATATTACATGTATGACATTGGCAGTATGAACGTAAACAATGTTTTATTTTATTTAATGTATTTGTAACACATAATATAATATAAATTTGAGCTTTTTGCACTCCTTGTCCATGTAAACTTTAACTATGGCAAACTCAAACTTCTCCATGCGTGCAATAATCTTGAAAAGGAGTACAAAATTTTCTCTTCACATACTATAGATATGGGGCTTAGACATTTCATTTGCATCATAAACAAATACACAATAGAAACTTATTAACTTCATTTAACTGGTAAGACAACACCAATCTAAACAATTTAAGTAGTACATAATCACAATACAATACCTGATCCAAGCCTCTTCCTCGTCTACTTTAGCCAGGAACTGCTGGTAGGCCAATGACTGCTGCAGCTTGGCACCACGTTCTTCTGCCAATGCCTGTAATTCAGACCAGGCGAGAGCTAACGCCTTCAGTCTTTGTTCGATTTCTGGCACACCCAAGTTGGACACATCCATGAGTTTCTCTCCAGCTTCCTGCACTGCTTGAATTGCAGGTTCGTGGCTGGCCAGCTCTGCTTCAAGCCGCTTGTGTTTCTTAAGTAGGTTCTGCACCCCGGTTAAGTCGCGCCCATAATCATCTGACGCCACGAGAAGCTTCTTTTCCCTATAGAAAATGCGGAATATTTAAAAATTATCTGTGACATGTCAATTCCTTTTATGTTACCAAAAAACAAAACAAGCAAGATGTGGTTTTCGTGCTCTATACTCATTACGGAAATGAAAGGCGAATGCCTAGCGATATATTATTTATTTACATTTAACTGTAGATTACAATTATTACTTCACCCTGCGTATTCTGCATGGATCATGAGTATATGGTAGTACTGAAAAATGTCCTTTCTAAGAGTACCGATTTGGTGGTAAGTCGAATTAACATTAATATTTGAACAATTTACAAAATATGTAGTACAAATCAGAACTGTTAAATATGAATAAATACCCAAAAAACAAAAACACTAATAAAACATTTAATTCTAGCGTCCTTAAATTCCATTTTGTTGTCTTCTTAGTCCCATAGATGTCGTAAGAGGCGACTTTGAGAAACATTTGAAGGATCTTATGACCTGTAATAAATAATATAAAGAGTTTTTCAATAGGCGCGGGTAGATTTTGGCGGCCCGTGGCGGTTTTCGAAATCGACGCTGGTGAGGCGATCACCGTCAACGGCGAGCGCTACAGAACGATGATAACCAATTTCTTATGGCCCCAATTTAACCACATGGACCTAGACGACATGTGGTTCCAGCAGGACGGCGCTACGTGCCATACAGCAGACGCCACGATTGACATTCTCCATGAGCGATTTGAGGGTAAAGCTTATCTCTCGCAGGGGTGATGTGAATTGGCCACCAAGTTCATGCGATTTGTCTACGCTAGACTTTTTCTTGTGGGGTTTCTTGAAGTCGCAGGTCTATGCAAATAAACCACAATCGACCGATGCCCTAAAGGTGAACATAACACAGGCCATCGCTCAAATTCAGCCGGATATATGCAGAAGAGTTATTGAAAATTGGACCACTCGGATCCGTGCCACTGTAAGAAGCCGAGGCGGGCATTTGAACGATGTCATATTCCACACGTAATGGCACATGTGGGCCTTTAAAATAAAAAATAAAAGAATTTTGTTAATGTCACACACAGCTTGTTTTATTTCATTTCAACATCTATCCGCCCTTATTGAAAAACCTGCCTGATACCTGATGATTGCTGATTCCATAACCATTGTTTTATATTCCTAATGTTACTTAGACGATGCGGAGCAATATTAAAGATGCATTGTAAATTTATTATCGAAATCTAATATTATGGCAAATACCGTTCTAAACGGGATAAGCACATGTGCATCAGTCCGCCTGTTGAATTTGGCGACAACGGTAAATTCTTCGTACAATAGGAGTCTCACATGCGGCGGTGGACTCTTAGGAGCTGTTAATGAACAATGAGTGGGAGTTGACCGGGGCAGGGGCAGGTGCAGGGGCAGAGGGTACTGACTTGATCCAGGACTCCTCGTCGGCGATGTCGCGGAAGAACTGGTGCAGCGTGTTGGCCTCGTGCAGGCGCGCGCGGCGGTGCGCGGCCAGGCTGCGCACGCGCTCGAAGCGCTCGTTGATGGCGGCGCGCCGCGACCCGATGCCCGCGCTGTCGAACTGCCCGCTCGACACCAGCGCGTCCGCCTGCGCGTTCATGTCTGCACACGCCACGCACGCACGCACCAGCGTTAGTGTTGTAACTACTGCTGCAACGCTACAGCAGGAAGGGGTCGGCTCCACCAAGGTAGGATCACGCTCTCACAGACCACCAGCGTAAAATACCAGCTTAATACTGCTGTGTTCCGTATAGTGAGTGTAGAGAAGCGGAGACCATTTTTACTGGAAATGAGGCAATCCATCTTAGTCCCCAGGGGTGACAACGCATCTGCATTTTGATTCTTAATCGAATACCAACTTTAAGTTTGCTGCGTTTAAGTTGGTTACGGCCCATAGACATCTACATTTATTCTCGAGGATAAATGTAAATGTTGATGGGCTGCAGCCTCCGCTTACTATCAGGTGAACTGTGTGCTCATTTGTCACCCTTATTCTATAAAAAAAAACTCTACCGCATCACATGAGCGTTAAGGCGAGTATATACGAAGTTAAAAGGCTTTTAGCAATCTATTCTCCACTGTATGCATATTTGTCCAGCACATAGTAATTGTATGACATTCGGTGAACAAAAGGATGGAGGAAAGGATGGATTAGAAATGGCGGCTCATCGAGCCCGTACCGTCAACATGCACATTACCAATAGAGAAAATCCCCTAATAACGGCATATCGTTATAACGTTATATTATTATTTGGTTAATTGGAAATTTTCTATTTATATGAAAATATTTAAAAAGAATTGTATACGCAAGTGGGTACAATAATTTTAAAATATCCTTAATAACTAGCGACCCGCTCTGGCTTCGCCTGCGTGGGATCTAATTGAAGACTTAAGATAATCGTAATAGATCACTCGTGGTATTATTATCTATTTTTTCGTGAAGTTTAATTACACTCGGTTCAGCCACTCCGAAGATTAGCTCGGACAGACAGACAGAAAATTTTAAAAATGGTTACTCATGTGTTTTTGTTTTAAAATATTAACAAACAAAATCAACAATAATTATGAAGAAAACTCTCAGAACGCACTGTAGCTCGCAAATTCGGACTGAAAAAAATCGCAAAACCGGACTGATTGTTTTTTTAGTTTATGGCATTTTGTTATCATTCATTCCAATGAGAAGTTGGACCGAAGTTATAGAACGTACGAAAAACGCATATCGCAACGTATTTTTTTGCAATCTTTACCAGCGGGTGTGAGTACAGATAGCGACAGTGTGCGAGTGAGAGGTGAATAGAGGCGACGCCATTTTCAATCCCATTCTTTAACCGCACGGGTAGTAAATAAAAATATAGCTGAATCTAATTCAATAAAGTGCCTTTAATTTTATCGAAAAATATTATATGACTATCGCTTAAAAATTCAAGAACTCAAACAATTCTACTATCCTACTAATATTATAAACGTGAAAGTTTGTGAGGATGTATGGATTTGTTACTCTTCCACGCAAAAACTACTGAATGTATTTCAATGAAACTTTAGAATAATATAGCTTATACATCAGAACAACAGCTATAATTAATAAAAATACTGTGTAAATTGGTGAAAATATAACGATAATGTTAAATAAGTCGGAAAAAATCTGCCAACTGCGAGCTGTTTTGGCATGCGGTGCTAAAACTGTTAGAGTTACACAAATATAATGTATGGTAGTGGAAGTTTCTCCTAAATAGTTCTACAAAAAAGTTCACAACAGTATATATTAGAGATGTTACGGAGGTTCGATTCCGATTCCGAAAGTTCGGAACTTCCGATTGATTTTGCACCTTCGATTCCGATTTCGGTTCCGTTAAATTTTAATCGGAAGTTATATATCGAAGGTCGAAGCACAGCGGCGACGGCGGCCGCGATCAGCGTGTACAAACATGTTTATACTTGTCACCCCGGGAACCTCCCTCCCCCCGTGCCTTCTGTCGATTACTCTTTAACTTGATGTATTGTTTCGTATTTGGCAATTAGCATGATGTGCGTTCGCGCTTCATTTATACTTATCCGAGTTTTTGATTAGTTTTAGTAGTGTTTTATTTGACGTTGTCATACGTAATACATAATTTATTTGAATTGGACAATGAAGCCAAAATCAAGTGTCATTTGGAATTATTTCAATGAAGTTTCAGGGAATACGGCAAAGTGTAAACTATGTGAGAAGATATATTCACGAAAGGGAGGTACGACTACTTCGTTAAAAAGTTATTCACAGTCTGTGCATGCCACTGAATTCGAAGAATTCAAAAAATTTGAAACTGAAAAGAAAAATACAGTGCAGCCTTCGACTTCCACGCCTGTACAAGAGGTAAAAAAACAAACTACTCTCAAAGACACTTTGATGAAGAATCAAAAATGCTGTAGTTCTAATCCTAAATCAATAGAAATAGATAAATTCATTTCGCTATAACCACTTCCGTAACATCCCTAGTATATATCTATATTATATGTGTAAGCCATTATTATAAATTTGATACTTTATTTCCAATGCACATTTTGTAGTAACAAATTGATTTTATCAAAATAAATACTTTAATCGCTTCTCATGTTCAAAGTAGATACATTTTTCTTTTAAACTACGTAATTTGGTCAAATATTTTAAAAGTAACGACGATATAAAAATGTACGGTCCGGCGCGCGCAGGACGGCGGGCGTACTGCGGACGAGGTGGGGGAAAACATCGCTCATCGCCGCGCGAGCATATGTACCTCTTCACGCTTAGACAGCTGAACCGATTTAGATGAAATTTGGTATCAAGATAGTTTAAGTCCCGGGGAAGGAAATAGGATAGCTTTGATCACGGAAATCATCCCTAAAGAGAGTGATGGAATTTACTATTAAAGTGCGATTATTGATGGATCACCTATGGTTTAAAGTATAATATCTACGCGGACGAAGTCGCGGGCAAAAGCTAGTTATTTATAAAAGCAATTTAAGAATCCATTCGATTAAGAATTTAATTATCTATTTTATGTACGCTCATATATTTTTCCGAGCATATACAATTTGAAGGAGTATCAATTCTCGCACGTCAACTTATAATTTTAGGGCATTATAATATGCTTTATAAAGTTAACACTTTATCACACACCTGTTATGATATAAATTTTGATACTTGATATCTGGCAAAAGGACATAACCTTTGTTATAAAACACTATATATTTAAATGACGGCTCTACATAAATATCAGCTAATTTAATCATTTAATTAATGTGTAGAAACTTTTTTTTATATGGAATATATTGCACATGTTCATTATCAGTTATGTAACATAATATGATAAATGACACAAAATTGCATGTACTATTCAACAAAAAAAGATAAATACGTGTGATATATTCTGTTTCATTATGTAAGAGGACTCAAAAGAGTAAGTAAAAACTTAACAGATAGCAAATGTGTAATAGTATCAGATTTTAAAATTTTTTTTTATTATGTTACATACTATATTTTGTAACTTGTACACTGTTCAATAAACAAAAATCTAATAAGAATAACATATGATAACTTCTGTTTTGTTTCGTAAGAATAGATTCACGAAATTATATGCTGCACATGTTATGTTGGGTCGAGTTATTACAAAATTATATTTATCTCCCTTTATAAAATGAATAACTCAACACTTGTTATAGTTTTATTCAATAAAACGGGAAACTTCGTTTCTTTTTTAATAGAAGAGGGGGCAAACGAGCATGCGGCTAATGGTAAGTGTCGATCGCCGCCCACGAACAACTGCAAAACCGAGGGAATCCCAGGTGCGTTACCGGCCTTTTAAATAAGAGTAAGCTATTTTCTTGAAGGTCCCTAAGTCGTATCGGTCCGGGAAAATCGCTGGTGGTAGTCGATTCCACAAGGAAGTTATGCAAGGGAGAAAACTTCTTGTAAATAGCACAGTGCTATTTATGGATGGTAACGCGAGTTCTGTCGCGATGTGCGATGGTGAAATTGAGCGGCTGGAATTAGTCCAAACAATTTCTCAGAGCACTTCCCAACATTTCATCGCAGCGCTAGTGAGTGAAGCCGATCAGAAAGAGCTCGGTCGCAGACGATTCGAACCGCTCTGCGCTGGATGCAATCAAATAGAAGGAAATGGCACTGGGGAGATTCGACCCAGAAATGGAAACAGCATTCCATGTGAGGCCGAACCTGCGCCTTGTAAAGTTGCAGGCGTTGTGCCGGCATGAAATACTATGCCGCTCTGCTGAGCACGCCAAGCTTTTTAGAGGCCAATTTGGTCTTCTCTTCCAAGTGATCACGAAACTGCCAGTCATTCGATATGTCGACGCCGAGAATTCCGATACTGGCTGAGGCAACAAGGGGAGTGTCCTGAAAGTGAGGAGATACGACAAAGTGGTTCTTTTTAGCGGTAAACGCGCAAACTTGTGTCTTCTGGGCATCGAACTGGACTAGATTTAGTCGGCCCTAATCCGAGACTTTGTTTGTTCCTGCACTCGGCGACGTTTTTCCGAGAAATATTGGCACGGCCGGTGTATAAAGCATCATCAGTGCTGTCGTCCGCATAGCAATGAATGTTACCAGTTTGCTACATATCATAGATATGTAGAGGAAACAGCGTTGGTGATAGCACGCAGCCTTGTGGAACACCAGCGTTAATACGCTTGTAATCGGAGCATGCACCGTCTACTAGGACCTTGATGCTCCGATCAGCAAGGAAACTGGTGATCCAATTGCACAATTTTTCGGGAAGTTCATAGGAAGGGAGCTTCGAAAGAAGCGCTTTGTGCCCAACCCGATCGAAGGCCTTCGCTATGTCCAAACTAACGGCCAAGTCCTCCCCTTGGACTCTACTGCCTCCGCCCATTTATGAGTTAGGTAACCCAGAAGATAACCAGCTAAGCGACCCAGACAGAAACCGTACTGACGGTCACTAATCAGATGGTGATCCTCAAGGTACCTCATGAGCTGGCAGTTTATAATTGTTTCCATTATTTTGGAGAAGAAGGAGGTGATAGCGATAAGCCTATAGTTGGACGGATCTGAGCGGTCGCCTTTTTTTGGGGTTCTAGACTACGCCTAGGGAGTAAGAGTACCGGAAAAGACGCGTTAAAACCGGTGCCAACTCCGGAGCACACGTCTTCAGCACAATAGGTGGAACTCCATCAGGCCCACTCGACTTGTTGACGTCTAGAATGAGGAGTGTTATGCACACCGTGCGCTGTGTAAAACTGCACATCCTGCATGGAGCTGTGTTCCCCCCGTTATCGAGAAAGTCGAGTTGGACGCAAAAAGAGAGCCTAGCAGATCGGCTTTCTCTTTTGCGGCATGGGCCAGTGAGTCGTCATCCCTATGCAGAGATGGCAAAGATGCTCTGACTTTGCCTTGGCAATGACACTTTTGAAGGACCTGGAGGCGAAATTATACTTTTTTTTTTTTAAGAGCGCTGGTGTTTGCAAACAGATGTCCTCTCTGACGTATACGCAAACTCCAGCCCGGAGCACAAAGGAGTGTCCTAATTTGTACCCCGGTAGGAAAGATATAAAGTATCGGCCGGAGAGGACAACTGTGTCTCGGTTAAAAAGAGCAAGGCTGGCGTTACAAGGGTCGCCTTGATTTTATTGCTCCGCTTGCCCCGAGCAGTTTTAATCGCGAGCGGAATTGCCCCCAAGAATATGCAGGGCAACCTGAGCACCTACGCTCAGGAAGAGCGGGGTAGCTTTGGGCGTGGATGCTCAGCCCAAAGCATCATGCTGCTCCTGGGTTAGTGTTTTTTTTATTCCGCTACCATCTTCAGGGGGGGAGTTGAGCCTAGGGCCACTTGCACTTACCAAACGAAACGCAGAAGTAAACTTCTACCTCATGCTGGTATTCTGTGAAGTCGTGGTACCACCCCGGTTCGAGCCGGCCCATCCGTGCAACAGCAAAATCTGCCGCGTGGCTCTACCACTGTCAAAATTGTAAACTAGTATGATTTTAGCTCACCATTAATTCGGTCTTCGTGTGCCTGAATGTCGGCCTCGACGAGCTGGTGTTTCTTCATAAGATTCTGCACTGAGGCGAGGTCTTTGCCAGAATCTTCAGAAGTCAGCAAACTTTCAACCTGTAACAAATGTCATATACATTTGGAGTGTCTTTTTTATACATATTTTATATAATTATATATCAATTATACAGAATTTATACCAACATAATCATAGAAATAATTAGTTAATATTAACTTGATGCCGTAAATCCATGTAAAACATTATTTCTACGGCCCTGATTTAGGATATGTAAGCCGAAAATAAGAAAAAAATAAGCTATATTATAATATATAAAAAGTTTGTTTACCTCTCCGAGCCAAAAGTCGAGATCCTTGACAGCGGCGATGTAGGTGCGCTGCTTGTTTGCCTCTTTCAGCTTCAGCGACTTCTCCGTAGTCTTCTGTGTGAGGAACTCCCATTGGTCGGCAATCGACGCGAGACGAGCCTGTTAAAATAAAACAATCACAAAATTATCGTTACTTTCTTTATTAAGATTGTATGTTAATATATAAAATAAATTAATCTTTGGTAAGTATTAATAAAGATTGTCAACTTTCTTGTATTCCATTGTAGTATGATTCTTCTCGGCACTTATAGGTCTGTAAAAGTATATCTTTTCCTATTCCTATATCTTACACTATTATGTTTAAGTGACCGATTGTTGCCAAAAAAGATAAATGTTTGGATGCAAGTTCTACGTTCAAGACTATTCCAATTAGATTGGCTATAAGTTAAATGCAGTGTTAACGAAAAGATCTTCAAGCATGTGATCATTGCTTTGTTTAATAAGGAAAAACATCTAGCAATCAAGAATAATTTTGATTATAGCATATTTTTCCAATTTCAGTCAAACAACCACTTAACTTTTGCGATCGACAGTGTTCAGAGTTTATTTAATCCCGTGTCAAATTCTGTGCAGAAAAAAAAATCGTTACTTTTGAGTCTTCGTCTATCTAGGATCAACCGTACGAGTGACGGGTTTCTGTAGCTAAATCTTGTTTTTGTATACAAGTAAAAATGACAAAAAAGCACATAGTCCACCTGATGGTAAGTAGATGCTGTGGCCCATAGACACTTACACCTTTCCTCAATTAAGAATCAAAATACAGATATGTCGTAGCCCTTGAAGACCAAAACGAAATGCCTCGTTACCAGTGAAAATGGTATCCGGTTTTCGTCACTTACCATATGTTACACAACGGCATTTTGCTGCTATTTCGCGTGGGTGTTCTGTGAGTAATCGCGCTACAGCATGATACAGTTGCACCGTGGCAACAACACATAAAATTCCCTGGTACAGATTAGTTTCCGTCTATTCGGGAAGTAGTTATATGTGGTAGGGCCATGCTGCAGCTATATTACGGTTGTAGCACTAATAGGTCGGCTCGACCGGGGCGAGACCGCGCACTCATAGAATACCAATTTAATGCTGCTGTGCTTCGTATGGTGAGTGTAGAAATCCGGAGACCCTTTTTACTGGAATCGGGGCATTCCATCTTGGTACTCAGGGATGACAACGCATCTGAATTTTGATTCTCAACGTTATTCTCTAAAAAAAAGTCGCTATGGTCGATATTGATGAGCAGGATAGATAGTGGTAGTGAGAGACCTGCACGGCGTCCTCGCTGCCGCTGCACTGTCCGCGCTGCACGAGGTTGCCGCCCATGGCCAGCACGGACTGGATCCGCTCCGCGTTGGCCGCCAGCTCCGCCTCGAAGGCCTGGTGCTTCTGGTGCTTCGACTGGATGTTCGCCGGGTCCTGACAACCAAACCAAACCAAAAACATTAAAAAGCTATTTATATAAGACGTTTGGTAAAGTTATAATGTACATAGTATTAAGAAGTGTTATCATTAATATCCATTTTAATAAAGATTTGAATTCTGAGAGACAACAATCGCAAGTATGAGTTATCATTTTCACCAGTTTCCATTTAAGTAATATTCAGGTCACTCGTAAACGGCAAGTTGCAAGGGGTTGCTGTATATTTGGACAAAGAAGAATAGCTATCGAACTAATATATGACAGCGGGATATTTTTGAGCATCAAAGTGATCCCAGGGCGTAAATAATAAGTGATTGTCACCTTGTAACTCTCTTCTGTAGCCAGCTGCAATTTCTCGGCAATCCAGTTCTCCATCTCATCGGCATCGCGGGAGAACTGCTGTAAGGTCTGCTCATCACCCAGCCTAAACACAATAGTGTGAAACTATATTTTCTGTTATTCCAAGAAAATAATAAACCACAAATAACAATTTAGCAACACTGTCAAAAAAGTAACGTAAGTGGTGACGAAGGACCTGAGAGGCCTCAGTGAAACATGAAATCCACGTCCACGGCGTGGGCGCAACTAAATTCGAAGCTACTGAGACGCAAACCCGGAACGTGCGAGGAAAGGGGTGAAATAACGTTTCGTTAGTGCTATCGGGCCTGTGAGGCGCAACGTCACCAATTAAAGGTTAAGTTTTAAAATAAAACAATTGCTATCATAAACATTTTACAAAATAAATTTTAATGATTTGTTTTACGTGGTAGAGCCATGCTGCAGCTATGTTAATAGTATAGTTGTAGCACGAATGGGTCGGCTCGACCGGGGAAGGACCACGCTCTCACAGAATACCAGCGTAAAATAGCAGCTTAATGCTGCTGTGTTTCGTATGGTGAGTGTAGAGAACCGGAGACCCTTTTTACTGGAAAAGAGGCATTCTATCTTAGTCCTCACGGCTGACAACGCATCTGCATTTAAATTCGCAAACGAAGATAGATGTAGATGTCTATGGGCCACAGCAACCACTTACCATCAGGTGGACTGTGTGCTCGTTTGTCACCCTTATTCTATAAAAAAAAAAAAACTACATAATCAAAAAATAATAGTTTAAAATAATGTACCTAGATCGCTTTTCAATGAGAGCCTCCTTGAGATGACGCCAGCGGTCGAGGACCTGCTTGCGTTTCTTGTCGATGGGATCGGCGGCGTAATGATCTGACGCGATCAGCTGATCGGCCAACGTTTGCAGTTGAGCAATCTTTTCTTCCTGTCAGTAAAAATAAATATAATTTGTTTTAATTGTAATATTAAATGTTTTAATAAACAAAAACATGAATGAAATGACACTTAAATATATATTTGAATGATGATAACAACTGGGAATACCGAGATCGCTCCCAAGTTGTTTCTTCATGTAATAATTCGTACAAATAATTGTATAGTATAATCCCGCTGGGTTTCTTATTGGTTTTTCTCCAGATAGAGATATTTTTCCAAAAAAAAAAGGTGAAAACATATATTAAATAAAATCAACATAATTTAAAATTAATAATTTTGTACAATCGACTTCAATGTAAATTATTAAGAATAACTCAAAAACTATTGGTCAGAACTTGATTAATTTATATGGGACCACATGTGAGGCATCAGCTTTCAAACAAAAAAGAATTATCGAAATCGGTTCACCCAGTAAAAAGTTATGAGGTAACACACATATAAAAAAAAAACATACAGTCGAATTGAATACCTCCTCCTGTTGAAGTCGGTAGAAAAATAGGTTAAGTTGCAGCTGGGGTGTGCTTTGAGACACCCCAAAGTCGCGAACTTATTTAACATACTGTCTGGTTGGGACAATTTTACTACTCTTCATAAGCGAGACAATTTATAGAATAACTATTATGTGACGGGTTCCATACAACAAAGAATTTTTTATGATCCAAAATTAAGGTCAAAAGTATAGAGGCTGATCTAAAATGAAGGTCAAAAGTATAGAGGCTGATCCAAAATGAAGGTCAAAATATAGCGGATGAAGGTCAAAGTTTAGGTCAGGACACAACGTGTAAGCACACATGCGAGTTATTTGTACTGACGTGCGCGTTGATGGCCTTGTCAAAGTCCTCGTGCTTCTTGATGAGCTGCTCGACGTTGTCGGCGGCCGCGGCGTCCGGCTGGTCGTGTGCGGGCTGGTCGCCGGGCGCCAGGAACGCTTCGCGCGCCGCCATCCAGCCTTCCGCCTGCTCGCAGTCGCGGTAGAACAGCTGCAGCTCCAGGTTCTGGTCCAGCTTCATGCGCCGCGCCACCCACGCCCTGCACAACGTCGCAACAAACTCATTCACATCTTCACACTACACACTCATCACGTCTACCATCATCAAACCTATGGATTACTAATTGATTCGAATTTATCAATCTTAATAACTGGACGGCGCTATGTTAAACACAATAAATGATAATCAATCAATATATTATTTATTGTATACCAATACACATCAAAACGAAAACAAAATGAAATATAAATATGTAGAAGGTACAATAAACGGTCTTATTGATCTGGAAGCGATTTCTTTCAGACAACTTTTCTGGGCAAAGAATTATTTTTACAACAAATTGCGAATAGTGTACATAAATTAGGCAATTAAACAAAAACACAAGATGATGACAGTTGAGGATAGGTACGATAGATATACAATTAAAGACGAGAATTATGATGTTAAATAGAGTTCCAAGTAATAAACTTTGAGTAGAATTTTTATAGATATCAGCAACTCTGTAAAGAGTTTTATTATCGTACAATCAAATACATTCAGTACTTAGGTACAGGAAATTAATATCATTTTAGTAATTTTGCACATGATGTTTTTCTATCAGAAAATAATGACTTTTTTAGAGTCCACAGCTGAGCGTGTGCACCTTCCCTAAAGAAGTATTTATAGTAGTTGCTAAGCTTGGCAAGCAAATTGGCAATCGCAGTACCAGATGCCTTGCCCGTTTAATGGCTTTAAAAGCATCTTACAGCGTGGCGCCGGGTTCCATGCAATAAATCCATATAAGAAATGATGCAACTTTACTAGTTCTAAACAGTGTTTTTTATGGTACAAAAAACCAATTAAACACATTAAGTGCTTAACCACAGGCATTTTATTTTGTTTTTGTTATATTTCACAGTCAGTTATAAAATACCATATGTCTTATTGAGCGACCTGTCGGATTTGTACTTTACTGATTATTTTACTTCTACCCACTTTATTTCGTTTCTTGATTGCAGTAAAATAGTTTTCATGCTTTTATTACTGTTTTAATATGTATTAAATGGGGAGGCCTTAGCAGCTGTAACACAGGTCTGTCTGTGATCTAGCAAGGTTGTTAAAGATACCCTAATTTGAGTTGGATTAAGTCTTGTCAAAATAATTTTATAGGTTTTTATTTTAAGCAAAGTATTTTTGGGTTCAATAAATAAATAAAAAACTAAACCAGCGGCGCAGAACAGTTTCAATGGTATGTTTGCTACTATGTCCTTGCCAAACTTGGTTATTTAGAAATTCTCCCTAGTCTGAGTGAGCCCCATCATACTATTGCGGAAATTAATCAGTCCGCAATGGTATCAGATTATCAATGAACAAGCATGAAGATAATTTATAGTTAAAATGGGTTGCTGAGGCGCGACTAACTTCTCGAGGTCCTGGCGTGCGTCGGCCATGGCGTTGAGCTTCTCCTGTATGTCGACGCTGGCGTAGTGGCCGCCCTGCAGCAGCTGCTGCCCGAACAGCTCCAGCGCCTGGAAAGTGCCCGCGCGCGCGTCCATCTCCGTGCGGTGCTCCTGCACAACGCAACACATCACATACCTTAAACTCGATTTACATATTTACAAATATTGTTGACAAATTTGAACGCATAATACCTATAACTATCTCAATTTCTAAACCATTATCTAAGCAAAATGCTGTTTTAATGAAAAATTGTAGTAAAATATATTAAGTAAAAACTGTTTAAAACAATTCGGAGCTAATAAACGTTAAAAACCATAATTTAGACATTTATGTCAGTAATTCATAAAAATTCTATCCATTATAGCATTTTTTTAAATTTAAAGATGCACAAATAACATAGACTTTATTTTGATATGCATACATATTGGAAGATCGCATGTTTTCAATTATAAATAAAATATTATTTTATATAGAAATTTTTAAAATATGAGAAACCACACACATACAACATAAATAGTTTAAAAAATATATTATTAAGTGAAGATTGAAATTTAAATAAAACATTGTATCACAACACACAAAAATAAATATATTTATATCACACAAATAGATAATAAAAAAATCGCCGACAACCAGTTTCAAGAATAATTGTTATTTTTGCTAACAGTTAATCCAAAATAAAATATTAATATTATATTCTTAAATATGTCTTATGGACAACACCGATAATTGAAGAAGCAAATTAATTTGTTATGTTTTATCAACGTTTAGCACTACTAATCACTGTTAGTTGATTTAGTTGAGTCAAGTTTATTAAAATGTGTGGTTTGTTTCAAACACTTCCTCCTGTTGCTCATTAGTAGTTATTGATCTAATTTGGTATTACCCTAGAAGAAAATATCGAATAAAAAACATCGAGTGAAGTTTGTGAGACATCAAAATATTATTTTTGCTCATGGTGATTATTGTATGTGGCAAGAGTAAAGTAAGGCTGGGAGCACACATGCGTGCAATGTCTGACCTGCGGCATTATGCCGTACCGCGCGTCTATCTCCAGCCGCTGAGTCTAAAAACACAGGCTGTGTTACTTAACAAAATACATACCTTGTGGCTGGCTTACGAAAATAAGTAAGAAAATTTCCTTTTTTTTAATTTAAAGGTGGTTTGGTTTGGCATTCATAATTATTGAAAAATACTTTTAAAGAGCAATGAAGATATCAAATCTGTTACAATAAATCTCAGGAAGAACTTAACTCTTAACTATAATTTGCTTAAATATCTATTTGTATATACAGATAATTAAAATAAAATTTTGTTAAATTTAAAACCTCATTTAGAAAGGGAATATTTTTTGAAGATTGGACATCTGAAATATTCAAAGTTTCTATCCATACGTTCCAAAAAAAAAACAATATTAATAAAATATCAAATTAAATATCATCCGCATTAAACGCATCGGTACAAAGCTCTCTGTCAAACCATCTGGCAGTAGAGCTTTTTGGTCTCTCGCCAAAGCGGTCGAGACAAACTTCTGTCGGTCTACACTGCCTCCACTGGTAAAACCAGATGGCTCACTCGCGCATGCGCCTAAGAAGAAAGCGGACTTATTTGCTTCTCTTTTTGCTTGCAATTCGCGTCTGGGCAGTAGCAACAGTGTACCATCTAAATTACCTCTATGTCAGAGTTCCGTATCACCAACAAGGAGGTTCTTAAAACCTTTCGAAGTCTAGACGTGAACAAAGCTAGTGGACCTGATGGTATACCAGCTATAGTTCTAAAGGTCTGTGCACCTGAGTTGTCTCCTGTGTTGACACGTTTGTTCCGCCTTTCATTCAGGACTGGAATAGTGCTAAAATCTTGGAAGCTGGCCAACGTGCATCCTGTGCCTAAAAAAGGTAGCCGTACCGACCCTGCCAACTATCGGCCAATTTCAATTACCTCCATACTCTGCATGTTTATGGAGCGTATATTGAACGCCCACCTCATGGCATACCTAGAGCAGAATGATCTCCTCAGTGACCGTCAGTACAGGTTTCGCCGAAATTGATCAACTGGGGACCTTCTAGCGTATGCCACTCACACATGGGGCGAAGCCCTCGAGAACAGTGGTGAAGCACTTGCTGTTTCCTCGATGTTTCGAAGGCCTTTGACAGGGTTTGGCACGCTAGTCTATTGGGCAAGCTTTCAGCGTACGGCTTATCGCCTAGCCTGATTGACTGGGTGAAAGACTTTCTGAGTGAACGGTCTCTCCGGGTCGTCGTCAATGGCTGCTCATCCGATCGTGTGGCGACTAACGCCGGTGTTCCTCAGCGGTCCGTTCTCTCCGCACCTCTCTTCCTGCTGCATATAAATGATCTGCTCATTCCCGGTATCTATGGGTATGCAGGTGACAGCACAGTTGTGGAGAGATACCAACCAAGTGCCCGGGCCAGTCGGGATCAAATCCAGTCCGAAAGAGAGGCTATGGTTGAGCGTGTGAATCTCACACTACAGGCAGTCTCCGAATGGAGCGATGCCAATCTCGTGAGATTTAACGCCTCCAAAACACAAGCGTGTCTTTTCACCGCTAAAAGGAGCCCGCTCACCCTGGCTCCTACTATCCGGAATGTATCCTTGGAGTACACTGACCGCCTTCAGTTGTTATTAGGGGTTGAATTTTCTCCGAACCTCAACTATGTGCGGTTCATTGAGTCCAGAGCCAAAGTAGCCGCAAAGAAACTTTGTGACCTTACAAGGGTGCGGTGGTACTTCACGCCGGGACAGCTTCTTACCTTATATAAATCGCAAGTCCGCTCGTGCATGGAGTGCTGCTGCCATATGGGCTGGTGCAGCAAAATACCACCTGGCAGCGTTGAACTCAGTGGAGAGACGTGCTAAGAGGCTCACTGGCGACCTTGATTTGGTTGAAACCAATCTTGTCAGCCTCGAGCACAGGCGCAGAGTAGCCAGTCTCTCGGTATTCTATAGGATGCATTTCGGTGAGTATGCGCAGGAATTACACTCTTTAATTCCTCCCTCTCCTTTCCACCATCGGATAACCAGGCGGTTGGCGGGGTCTTGACCCCTTTGTTGTCGATATTCCACGCATTAGAAACAAACGGTTTGCTTCGTCTTTTATAATAATGCGTACAGCGAATGAGTGGAATAATTTACCGGCGTCTATCTTTCCGTCCAAATACAATCTGGGCGTCTTCAAGGCAAGTGTGAATAGGCTTTTGTTACGCTAAGACAGTGCGATTTACCATCTAAGGCTGCATCACCACTTACCACCAGGTGGGATTGTGGTCAAGCACTGGCTTATAAGTAAAAAAAAAATCAAATATTGTACAATAATGTTGCATGATGTGTATATTAGTACTGACCTGATGCCTCTCAAGCAAAGCCTCGGCACCGGTAACGTCGTTGGCGAGCTCGTCCGAACTCACCAGCGCCATCATCGAGTTGATCCATGCCATCAAGTCTCGGTAGTCCGATAAGAACCTAAACGTAAAACATGTTTTTTAGATATTCATTTTCAGCTTATTCTTGTGATAAAGTAGTTTGTGGTAACATTTCCATTACATGGAGTATATGAGAGACGTGTTTAAAGTCTGTAGTGTAAGCGAGTTGGTATACAGCCATCTCCTGAAAGTTATAAGATTTTTCTGGTATTTCCCATTGTGGCCTCTTTTGACATCTTGTGTTTCAAAACTTTACCCTAGGTTTTTAGTTTTAAGTTAAATTTGATTATTATTTCCATAAGAGACATATTTTTTTTCTTTGACGACATTAAACTATACCATTTTTTACTGTTTCATTTTGACAACTTTCATAAAAAGTATTTTAATTAAAATTTGTGTCAAGTACCTTTATTAAATAAATTAGTTTTGCTATGTAGCAGAATGTATAAAATGAGAATTCTAATTCCTTATTTACGGGCGCCGTAAGAAAATTAACAATTTAGAGTTCAAGAAAGCTCATGAATAAGTATGGCGGATAGTGAAATAACATAAATCAGACGGCAAGTATCTTGAGACTCAACCTTTAGTTTAACAGTAGTTCTGTTATGCCTGCTTTTAGGCCTTTTACGTTCCCGCTACTCAACTGGGTTGTTATTCGTTTTGTAGTGAGTGACTGGTGCAAGCACCATACATATTCGAGGTACACAATCAGTCGCACAAGCGTCCAGGTGTCATGTTATATACCGATTGTTAGTTGTGTGTGATACGTATGTGTGCGTGCGTGTGAGTCCGTGCGTGTGAGTTCGTGCGTGCGAATGCGTGCGTAATCATGCGCGTGTGTACGTAGGTGAATGCGTGTGTGCGAACGTGTGAGTCCGTTCGTGCATGTACGTACGTGGCCGTGTGTGCGTGCGTGTGTGTGCGTGCGCTACCTCTGCAGGTCGTAGGAGTCGAGCAGCTTCTCCTTGCGCGCGTTGGCGCGCGCCTGCAGCTGCTGCCAGGCGAGGTTGATCTCGCGCTGCTTGCCGTACGTGGCGTCCGCGCAGTCGCCGTGCGACGCCATCAGCCGGTTGGCGGTCTCGTCCAGCTGCCGGATCTTGTCGCCCAGCGCCGCCAGGTCGCGCTCAAGTCCCTCATGCTTGCCTGCGATCAAACCATACACGGTACATTTTTTATTTAGTTTTTGACCACTATAACCGCTATGATCTATTGTATTCGCTGCTATGAATGTGGAGTGTAGTTTTAACACTTAATGATAGATTTTAGAAAATGATATAAAGTTGCTAAGATATGATATTAAAATTATATAGGAAATATCTGTTTGATATGAATGCCTGTAACGCACTGATCGATTGAGTATTGCGCATAACAGTGTAACTATGTATTATAGTTCACAGCTGATCTCTACATCTTCAATAATCTGAAGAAGTTGCTCAACTATAAGCATTTTCCCTTCCTCGATCCAGTCTTAGTAAGTAGTTCTCCAGGTGAGTGCTACGTTTGCACATAAAGAGTCCGAATGAATTAGAATGTGCAAAGGTGTTTCTCCAGCTAGGGAAGAGAACCTTTGCACTGTTTAGTTCCAAATAGCGTTTAACATGTGCTTTTCATACTGTAATTTCCAGTTTCAATTTGTAATTACCTAATTCTAGGGCTTCAGATAAGAATTAATAACCATAAACCCGGCTTAAAACTCGGAATAATTTATGACTGGTGTTTTAAACCAGACTAAGTTTTTTTTTATAACAAAGGGTTATATAATATGGTATGACTCTTGCAAAGATTTTTAGAGCTGGCTAGTAAGTATGGATTAGTTACTAATCATTAAGTACATCATTAAATACAACACCACAAGTCAACAGAGATATGTGAATTGAAGGGTAAACGGGGCAATTAACAATCATTAGTTTGGCTTGCTGCCAGGAGCGTGGTAGAGCAGCGGGAGCTAGGAGCTAGTAGGTAGGAAGCAGGAAGACTAACGCTGCAGGGTCTGCACGGAGCGCAGGTCCTTGCCCAGGTCGTCGGTGGCGAGCGCTGCGTCCTTCTCGGCGATCCAGTCCTTGGTCTCGTCCACGTCGCGGTGGAAGCGCTGCACCTCGTGCGCCGAGCCCAGCTGCGCCGCGCGCTCCGCCGTCAGCTGCTGCAGCGACGTCCACTTCGTGTTCAGCTCCTGCCACGCACCAAATGGTTATCACTCCGAACAGATATACAGCGCTGTTAAAGAGAGCCGACTTTTACCAAGAGGCTGCCCTCCCAGTGGTATGTTTCTTTAAAAATCATGAGTAGTAAAAATATTACGCCACGGACGTATGCCTGTGGACATTCGCCGACGTAAAGACAGATAAACAATATTAAAAAAAATTACATAGAGTAAACTAAAACATTACTCGATTTTGTAATAATAAGAAACATTATAATGTTTCAATATTATGTACAAGAAAAATAAAAATAACCAAGAATTTTTGTAAAATATGATTCTTTATTTGTTGTTGCAGATCTTACCTAATTATTTATAACGTCTTTAATACTATTTGTTCTGAAAAACCCAGTAACCAGCATTACAAATAAACACTGTAGTGTGTCATATATTATATAGATAAAATTAAAAATGAACAGTATCGTATCTGGAAATGTTTTTTTTTAAATATTTAACGTCTACCTAGCTTATGAAATCCTAGCAAGCCAAGAGCAACTTTTTAATAATTATAATATCAATAAAATATATGATACTTTTAACATTTTACACTTTGGGAAAGGATAAAAAGTAAAAAGACTTACAACAGTAATTTAAAAGACAGATAAAAATTTAATAAACAAAATACTCATAAAGCTATTGTCTAGACGAACCTGCATCTGCGTCTTAATCTTCAGTGCAGCCTCAGTCTGGCCGACGGTCATGAGCTGCACGGCTATCTCGTTCATCTCCGCGAGCCGCACCTCGTTGGCTCGCAGGTCGTTCTGGAAGTCGTCGAACTTCTTCTGCATCACCTCCACTTGCTCCAAGTCCTCGCCCACGTCCTGCACTTGGGCGTGCATCTCCTGTGGGAATATTTTTTTTATGCAATACACCATACTGACTCTTGGAATGAATAGCATTATTAGCCAGAGCCTCGTTCGTAAGTTGGCAGGGTTCACCATATACAGTTGCGAATAGCTATTGGCATATTGACAAAGCTAATGCCATCCATGTTACAGCAACACTGTATAACGTGATTGTAACCGTATTTCTCTTAATTTAGTTTAAGTGTTTCGAAAGGTATTAAACTATTGATTCTGACCTATCATAATATAATAAGGGTGACAAACGAGCACACAGTCCACCTGATGGTAAGTAGTTGCTGTGGCCCATAGACATCTACATCCATCCTCAACTACGAATCAAAATGCAGATGCGTTGTCACTCATGAGGACTAAGATAGAATGCCTCGTTTCCAGTAAAATGTGTCTCCGGTTCTCTACACTCACTATATGAAACACTATATTTTACGCTGGTATTCTGTGAGAGCGTGGTCCTTCCCGGTCGAGCTAACCCATTCGTGCTACAAATATTCTACTGATATAGCTGCAGCATGGCTCTACCACGTATGAATGAATAGTATTTGAAAATCAATAGTCATTCAATATATCTGATAATGACATCTCTGTATTATTATCCCAAGTTTGATATTGTTTTCGACAATACATTGACGGCTCCGTGGCGCAGTGGCTTAGAAATGAGTTGCGGCGTTGAAGGCCGCGGGTTGGTATTCCTCACGGAACAGTATTTGTATGGCCTACAAATTTGTTCAGAGTCTGGATGTTTGTCCTTGATTGAAATTTATGTATGTAAAACTTACCTCCGCGATACAGGAAAATATCCTGGTGTAGAGGTAACATTTTCTACAAAGAAAAGAACATGTACGAAAAACTATAATAAGATATAAAAAGATATTGAATTAGTTTTGTTTGCAACTCTTTAGCTTGCTCGGTTGTGGCGTGGTCAATTCCTCGTGTACGACGTACCTTGTCCTTGATCCATGTGGCGAGCTCGGCGGCCTCGCGCACCAGCACGTACGCCTTCACCGTCTCGTTCAACTTATTCTGTCTCTCGCGCGCGAGTGCCAGCAGATTGTCATACTGCGCCTCGATCTGTAAGAAAATAATAAAAACACCGTCATTTATTTTACAAGACATAATACAGTGTAACATTTTATGATTCTTTACATAAATATTATATAGGGCATGGGTTATCGAAATTTGCTCGGCGTTACAAAAATAAAATTATAAATTTCTCAAGGATGAAACCTGTATCGATAAACTTGAAAAGTAAAACATTATCTAAATAGAAAATTTCATCCGATTTTGATTTCATCAGTTCAACTACTTTGTAAGATTATCAATTATCAATCAATACGGGCCTGGTTCTGCCTGGCAGCGATAGAGCTGGAATCGGCAAGATTCTGCTGAGATGAGGATAGACCTGCATCGATTTTCTTCACGTAGGCAGCCGGTACGAAACCTTGGCGGTCGTTGACTTCTACTTTCCACCAATCCTGATAAAAAAAAGAAAATCAGTTAAATGTCATTTTCGGAGTTTAAAGCCGAACGTCCGCCGCAAACTAAACTAACTTAGTTTATCTTAGCTCGCATAATTGAGCCAGTTTTTCATACATGTGCGTCCACCGCAAACTATGCCAGCTAAGCTAGGTAAAATAGCCAAACTAAGTCAAACTAACTTATTTGTGTAGGCCGACCCGAAACTACGCAAAATAAGGTAAACGCCTCTCAGCCCCTTACCTACCCTCTTGGCGCCTTTTGCTTAGAGTTGTTTGTTTTAGCTTTTTCGGTGGACGCGCAACGATTTTCCAGGTTAGTTTAGCATAGTTTACTGAGCCTAGTTTTCAAATAGTTTAGTTCGCGCTAGACGTTCGGCTTAAAGCTGTATGAATGAATGAACTAAATTTTGAATATTCACTTTGGGTAGGCTGAAAAATTCGAAAAAACATTTCGTAGTGTGAGTTTTGTAACCAGTAATTTGTTGTTGGCAAATAAGCAACTTATTTACATTTTCTTTAATAAATTAAAATCAAATTCAACTAAAAATAGTAAAACAACCAGGTTTAGATACTAGGACAAGTAGCAAACACAAGTTATAATATTATGTCATAATTTGTAAAAGATCAATTTACGATTTAATAATCTTTTCATCTTTATGTAAAAAAAACAACAAAACGGAAAACCGAAGTCCAGGCTAGGCGCGCCTTGAGAGTGGCCTATAAACAGTGCACTGCCGCAGGCTGCTGATGATGATAATAATGTTAAAAAACAATGATTGCAAAAAATAATAAAAATATATCTCTTGAGCGGTTAGTGAGAGATTGCTACCTATGTTCAGCAAATAAACTATATCTTCAAATATTTCAAAAACAAACGAATCTTGATTATAAAACAATATTTTTTTTAAATATAAGTTCTTTTCGATTTTTAAATAACACGCAATAATTCAAATTCAACACCGAACAGTTTGTTTAACATTATCAAAACTCACTCGCGATAAAACAGTTTTATCTTTCTTCCTGTCACATACGAAAATATTCTCAATTAACACAGCCAAAAGCCAACTTATAACTATCATTTCGCTAATTAGACTAAGTGTCAGTTTCTTATCACAGATAAATTTTAAAGTTATAAATATTCGACTACATTTTATTATATGAGACAAGCGCTCATTCGAGTAGCTCAGTGTAAATGAGCAATGACTTACGTAAAGGTAAGCGGATAAAAGCAGAAACGAGACGAATCTTAAACAATGCGTATGAAATAAAGATGAAGTGCTCTTCTTTTATAAACTGAATTATGCAAGTTTAGAAGCAGATTGTCGTGAATTATGATTTATGCCGCGTAAACTGAAAAGGTCTTGGTGCACTAAGACGCGAAAAATATTACACAAAACACCTTTAATTGTTACTATTAAATAAATAGGCATCGTAAAGTGATTCGTATAAGCTGGTACCCGGCGCGTTGCTGCCGCAGAAGAAGCAATTGTGAAATATCGTTTTAAATTTGGAAGAGTTATATTGTTTAATTAGGAATGATAATACATTCATTAAAATTGAATGATATATAACTTTCAAATAAATTTGTCGGTACGATACGCGCGCCACCTACTGTAATTTAATTGTACTATGCCTATAAACTTCGCGCAAGTGCCAGCAATAACTTGATAAAGTTTTAACGCAATCTGATGAACGGTATGCCAGCGCATAGAATACGAACAAACAAAAATTATTTTTATATATAAGACTAGCTGACCCGTGCCCACTCCGCTGGGCGTCAAACGATTTTACTTGTGATAAAAATTATCTTGTGCGGTTCTTAGTACTGAGTGTTTAGGATTTATTTTATGTTTATTTTATTTCTTGTTGGCAGCTAGTATGTATTGGGCGAGTATGTCAATTGTTTAAGAATTCTCTGTATACTATGTTTGATGTTGTGTTATTGTCTGGTAGCAAAATGTATTGGTTTTCTGAAGTTCCAACTAGAGATACGCCACCATATAACTGGCCATGGGAAAAACACTCCTTTTTCAAGTCAATGCCCACCAGAGAGAATGTTTGACCCTGGGACTTATTTATCGTGAGGGAAAATGGAACTTTGACTGGAAACTGTAGTCTTTTGAACGATATTGGCAAATCCGTCGGAATCATGGGTATCCGCGGAATACGAGAAAGTTGTCCCACTGCTGGTCCCGTGAGGATGGTCACCACGACTATATTGTCCCGCAACTCTTTTATCAGTAGCCTTGTGCCATTACACACGTTGGGAGGGCTCAAGTTTCTTAACAGCATGATAGAAATGCCGACTTTTAACATAAGGTCGTGAGGTGGTAGGCCAAAGGGCTCAAAGAATTTAAATTTTTGAGGATAGGCACTGTATCCTCAATATTACACACCGTGTCAACTGACTTATACTGTTTGACTTGACCGGGAATTTTCTGTAAAATCAGTTTATTTATTTCATTCACTGTATCGTTTCTTGGTGACACTATTGCCCATAAACAAAGTCAGTGATAATTTTTTCCAATAAATTTTCAAGAACGGGATATATTGCGTCTATTAGATGTTCTAATTCTAATCTATGGACTATGTGGCCCAATCTATCGTCAATTTCAATTTCAGCGCTACTACTGTTAGTACTAGAAGAGGTAATTTTTCCTTCTCCATTTGAGTAGTCGTTGCGGAAAGTCGTTGTCGTAGTTGTCGCTCAAATGGGCTCTCATATTTGTTCGTAAATGGAGAGTTTCAACGGAACTCCAAAAGGGAGATGCTCTGATGAGATCGGCGCGTGTTCCTTTTGTTATTACAGGCAGTGTTTGCCGAAAATCGCCCGCAAACACAAATGTAGCACCACCCATGACAGCATCTGAGTTTCTGAGGTCTTGGAGCGTTCGGTTTACTGCTTCAACATCCCATATGATCAATGATACATCTTGTAAAAGTTTGCCAAGCGGTCCATTTTTACGTATGGAACATACTGACTGTTGTTCCAAAGATACTGTCAGTGGTAGCTTGAAAGTGGAGTGCACTCTTTTCCCATCATTTAATAGAGTTGCGACAATTCCTGAAGAAGCAACGGCTAGCGCATTTTTCCCGGTGTCTTACTTTTGCCAATACCAAATTTGCGAGGAATGTTTTCCCAGTGCCTCCTGGGGCGTCCAGAAAAAACCGGCGAGCCCGTGAAAGATGAGGGCAAGATAACGTGTTGACCAATATTTGCAGCATTTATATTAGCATCCGATTTAAAGTTGTCAGAATAAGAATAAATATTCCCGTTTTCCCCCCGAAGGGATAAAAACGGTTATTTGGGTGTTAGTTCTAGTAAAAACTTTTGATCGGAACAATAAAGCAGTAATTTTGATAAGAACTTTTTAATCAAAACAATAGTATTTGATATTTTTAATTATCTTCTAAACTACAACCAAATAACATACTGTAAAAAACAAATTTTATCTTAATAAAATTTCCTTGATGGCAAAGTCATTCATTTCACTATAGACTGACGTATATATATACTTTTACTTTTAACAAAATTCCGCGGCACTACATATCTATCTTTTATATTTAATACACAATGGAGGTTGATATTCACCTATATCAAACCGTTTAATCAGCCCGTTTTTCTCGGAATTGATTTACAAATATTGTTATTTCACATTAAAAATATTATTAATCACAATCAAATATAGCCTATGTCACTCAGCAATAATGTAGCTTTCTACAGGTGAAAGAATTTTTAAAATCGGTTCAGTAGTTCCAGAGACTACTTCCTACAAACAAACTCACAAACTTACAAACTTTACCTCTTTATAATATTAGTATAGATATAGAAATAGAAGTATTGAGTAACGTGACAGAGCCACGCGGCAACTATTATTATAGTTACAGCAAAAATTGGTCGGCCCGCCCGACAGCGTAAAATAGCAGCTTTGTATAATATCATTATTCGTTTAGGTTTTACAAATCAATGTGTATTTGGTTTTCATAAACTCAAAAATATGCTTGTACGAGAAAAAAATTGAATTGAAATCAAACGTTCAAGTAATGAACAGAAATAGAAATTTAAAGGTACGTTTTTTTTGTTTCATAGTACAATAGTTGAAAACGTGCATGTGTGCACTTGGTTAAATATTAGCTTGTGTTTTAATTAGATACTTTTAAGAATTATTATTATTATTATTTGTTTTTAGGTCCGCTGCTGGTTCTTGGCAACCATTGTCAGATTTTAGCAACTTTGAAATTGACGAACATCGTTTAGCAGGACACGACAAAAGCAGACTTTTACGAACGACTCTGACAGTCAAGATATGACGAATAAGAAGGAAAGGCAAAAACGAAAATTTAAGGAGGCTTTTTCTTTTCGCCGAATTTCAGTAAGGAAACGTCAGGAACCTATGAATGTTAGCGAAAACCATCAGTTACAAATTGTAAATTAAACAGAAATGACCAATGATGACAAACTTCTTTGTTTAGAAGGACGAAGAATCGTATCGATCAGATTTTTTTAGAAACTTTAGGAAGAATTGCTGATCATAATGCTAAATCTTTTGGATGCAGATATACAAATCTGAAATGTATCGGTGTATTCAAGTGTGAACTCTGCAATTCCGAGTACATAAGCAATAAAGATCCTTTTAACACTTGTGACGTAAATCACGGTGTAGTTGCAGTTACTATTAGTATTGGCTGTGGGTTAAGCAATTTGAATGAATTAGCAGGTAATACCGATATACCTGGTATGTCAAAAATTTTATACGCCCAAACACGCAAAAAGATTAAGAATAGCTCCATATAACGGCATAGATGCGCGCAAAATCTGAAAACAAAAATACTGAACCGGCAATCCACATACGCTACAAGAACTTTTTGGCAATTCTTCCAGTATGGAGTCAACATCACTCGTTGAAGGGTTTAAATGCTCTCTTGAAACTCACGATTAATTTATGCTAGATTAATATCAGATAGCGATTCAAATATTCATAAAAATATTAATAGCAAAACTAATAAGCAATCAATATAAAAAACTGCGTTGACTAAAAATAAAAAACTGCGTGGCAACTATCTATGGCAAATATCCCCTCTATGACGCAATCCCTGGGGTAGGCCTGTGTTCAGCAGTGGACTTTAATAGGCTGTAACGGTAACAACAAAGCAAATATTATCTACCGTACCCTAATATTAAAACATTTTTCCCGATACTGACTGCTTGCACTGAATAATTCAATCAAAATTGCAGCACGGATATTATTTGAAATTATACGTCTTTAGCGTAACAAAACAAAAAAACTTGAGACAATTACCCACTGAAGTTGTCGCTTTTAGGTGTCAGTGTACGCGCGCAGTGTAACAACTTCATGGTGTCGTTTTTAGGTGTCGGTGTGCGCGCGCATCGTAAAAATTCACTCTCATCATCTTTCCCAAACGCCCCAAAAGAAGTATAACTTCAAAAATAATACATGTGGTATTACTATATTAGTAGGTATAGCATTATCCGACTCCACAAACCAGAGATGTTATTACTGGGGACATGTTTTTCTATAGTGGTTTGGAAAGACATCATAAGCTGTTTTATTCCCTAATTAGGTTATAAATGTAAACTACTTGTTTAGATAGAGATATGAGTAAATTAAGGTTTTTCTTTATGAGATTACGAGTTATGGGAAAGCTATTTTAAATTTATTATTTAAGTCAATTTATTTTATGCCCGACGCTTAAGCTATTACACATCAATTAAAAAAAAATTAAATTAATTTAATTAGTTAAATCCATGTTTTTTCTATACACCAAAAATAAAACATTACTTAAAAGACATTAAAACAAATTACATACAGATTACATTATCGTAACGGTAATAGATAATAATGATAATACACATATGTTGCAACAATGATAAATTCATGCCAGTAGCATGAATTAGAAATTTAATTGTATATCATGTATGTATATCATTATCAACATGAAAAGATAATATTATTTAAATATTATTTAATGATAAAACAAAAATTTGTTAATAATGAATAATGGATTGTGACGTGATGACATAACTGAGCAAGAACATTATATTATGTCATATTTCGACCATCACAACGACGAACGACGGACAGGTTTTTTTATAGTCAAATACTGATGGAAGCATCGAATGCCGTAACCTGCTCGGTAACCCAATGTCTAGCTAGCTGTCGTTTATCTACAGCGCCGCGGGCCGCGGGTTCCATTCCCGCACGAAGTATTTGATTTACAAATAACTATTTCTAGTCAATGTTAACATATTTGTAATTTTAATGAAATAAAGCAACGATATAAAATAAATTCCTAGTGTGGGAGTAATATTTATTTAAAACTAAAATAGAAAAACATAAATTGTCTTCTTTTTCAGTTTATTAGTACTGTTAGCAAAGATGCTTTTACAGTTTCATCCTGACATATCCTAACTTGCTTTTATTTCATTGGTGCAAAGAGATTGGATAAGCTTGAATGCATCTACAGAGACACAGTGACATCATAACATAACGCTTGAGCCATTAAGGTGATTTTCGTGGCGAAATTACCAATATTAATATTAATAATAAATAATATTGCGTGGACAATTTTGATGCCTAGTGCGTGAAAAAACGGAATAAACCAATTTTCCCAGAAATGAGATTACGATAGATTTTTTGAAATTTTTAAATACATTTTCGCCTCCGTAAACCTCTGCACTGTAAATTTCATTGAGATCGTTAGAGCGCGTTTTTTGGAACGCGATTACAAACAAACATACAAATATATAAACATTGCTCTTGTAATAGTATAGAATTTGAGACAAATGGGTAATTGACCCCTAATCAAAGAAACTATGAAGCCATGCAATGACACGGGATATGCATTGCGTGTGATGTGCATTTCTTGCTCCAATAAAATATTATTGTATTCAGCACTGGACTTGTTAATGACGACGATGATGACATATTGCAATAGGATAAAGCGTAATTTGCGACTCGAAACTTAATGTAGGTGGTAGGACTGCTTTTCTGCCTAGGCGTCTACCTGGTAAGGTATTACCCTCTTAGGTACCTATTTCTGCCGCCAAGCAGCAGTGCGAGCACTGTTATGTTTAGGTCTATTCCTAAGAGGTGACAACGCATCTGTATCTTTGTTTGAATATGGTTACAGGGGTCCATGGGCTGCAGTAGTCACTACCATAAACATTTTAGAATGAATTAACTGACATTTCTCGTTCAGCGGGGCCTTATTTGTTACTTAGCAGCGCGCATCATCTGAAGGTGAGATGGGTATTTTTAAAATTTATTTGATCAATATACAATATGTAAAAAGCCCTGTCCTATTCAAAAGGGGTTCATGTCCGCAATGGCATTATCAAAAAAAAAATATTAACATCATTGTTGAATATAATATTATGTTATTGTTAAATACATGTTTTTAACCACAATTTGCCGAAACTCAGCAAATTTATAAAATGGCAACACTGCGGTCGGCGACGGTATAGTTATTCTATTTCACGATGAAGAATTTTTTGATGAAGAACATTTCACGATGAAAAAGACTTTGGTTGTTGTTAGCCGTGCACATACACATTGTGTGTGCGTAGGCTGCGGGCGCTCGGGGATAGCGCTCCCGAGCGCCCGCAAAGTCCAAACTTCATTGTGACATAGAATAACTATATCTTTAAACGTGTGGTATCTTTAAGGGTGTCCGCATTGCAGCTTCTGTATTATTGTTTAAATAATGTTTTGGAGTGGATTTTGATATGTGAAAGTGGTGCGATTTTGTGTATTAAATATCTGGGCATATGCACTATTAGTGGAAACGGTCATACAAGTGCTCCGATGGTGATGTGAATCCCGAGATAATGTCTGCTGACGCGCCTTGAGTAACTATCGCTACTATCAAAAATTGTCAAAGATGTAAAATTTTCTCGGATCCTCGTCTAGCTTCTCGAATAATTAAAAATTAAAAATTTTGTACAACCGACTTCAATATAAATTATGAAGAATAACTCAAAAACTATTGGTAATCGATCATCGGCTAAGCGCCAGCTTTCAAATAAAAAAAAAGGAATCATCGAAATCGCTTCACCCAGAAAAAAGTTACGAGGTAACACACATAAAAAGAAACACAGTCGAATTGGGTACCGTCTCCTTTTTGAAGTCTATAGAAAATATGTAATAGCACAGAATAAATAACTGCTATTGAATGTAACTAAAACTGTTTAATTAGGTTTTTTTACGACATAGGTAAAGCAGATATAATAAATATAAATTGATGTGTCCTATTGAATAAATTTACAATATTGCAATTTAGCCTAAACATGAGTTCTGTATTATCAGGGGGATTTTGTAGGAACTTGACCCCAACAGCAGACGGATTGTTGCTCCTATGTTATCGCTTAAATAATAATTATATGTAATGGATTTTGATACGTAAAAGTAAAAACTAATTTGTGTATTTCATATCTACGCATGTGAATTATTAATGGAAACGATGTTACAAATGGTGATACAAATCTCAAGTTATTTTATCCATTTTGAAGGCTTGAGATATCAACTGTCCGCTACATTAGGTTGGCGTCAAAATCTCCCAAAAACCATGCAATGTGATGAGCATATTGTGAAGAATTGTGTGCATAAAATACACATCAGATTTGGCTGGCTGTATGGTCAAAAACCTTTATCCGCCATAATTGGCAAATCGTAAAATGTCATGCCACAATGTCGCTACCGCGTTGTTCAATAAAAAAAGCTTCTAGATACTGTCAGTGTCAGTGAGGTGTGTCGGTGACGACATACGAGGGTGACACTGAAAGTTCTTAGAAAATCAAAAACTGAACAAACTAGCAAGTTATTAGTTTTATTATATATTTTCAAAATAGTGTCCATTTACATCAATACATTGCTGTATCCGATGGAACCGTTGCGTTCAAAATGCCGTCTCTTCGACGGCATTTTGAAACGCAGCCACCGCTTCCTCGGCGTCCATAAAACGTTTTCTCGAAGTTTTCTTTTATTTTATTTTCGAAATAAATAAAAATCGCAAGGTCCGATGTCCGGCCTATAGGGCGGTGATAGTAATTACACGTCTGACGTCGCCAAGTAGTCGATTATTTGCTTGGCAGTGTGCGACGAGGCGTTGTCGTAGTGAAGGAGGTTCCTACCGCGAGGTCCTTTCTCCCGAACTTTTCCAAGACAAGTGGCAAACAATTGTTAGTGTACCACTATGCAGTAACTGTTTTCGATCCTCTAAAACAATTGTTGCGTAATAACCTGTCTTTCCGAAGAACGAGGCCACCATCTTTTTCCCACGCTTCGACCTCTTCACTTTAGTTGGCAACTCTTCGGAAGGAAACACCCAGACAGCAGACTGTCTCTTAGTTTCAGGATCATAACAATAAATCCAGCTTTCGTCACCCGTAAGTATGTTGAACACAGCATTTGAGTCACCTCCGTTAAATCTTTGAACCATTTCACGACACCAATCAACACGACGGAGTTTTTGGGCCTCTGTTAAATTATGAGGTATCCACCGGGCACAAAGCTTCCTGACCGCTAAATGTTCATGGAGGATTTTGTACACTTGACTCATACCGATGCCTAAGCTACCTGAATCTGCTGATAAGTCACTCTCTTGTCAGTCTCTATCATACACCGCACAACACTGATGTTATTTTCAGTCGTCGCCGTAGAAGGCCGTCTCTCACGCAGATCATCGGTGAGATTAGTGCGACCACGTTTAAACTCATTAAAGCAGTTGTAAACAGTGGCACGAGATGGGGATTCATCGTGAAGGCCAATCGAAGTCTATCATAACTTTCTTGTTGACTTAAATGACATCGAAAGTCATAAAAATCATTGTACGAAAATTTTCTCGCGTTAAATTCATGCTGACGTGACACAGACAATTTACAATTTGCCGACAAATCGTAAACAAATGACAAATTAATAAAATACATACACAAAAATATTAGCAAAGAGTTCCATTTTCAAAATTGGAACTTATATTTTTATTACTTCGTTTACAAGTGGCCAGTTCTAAAAACTTTCAGTGTCGCCCTCGTATCGTTATCGGTATAGGTCAGTGAAAAAGCGCTCTTAACCTTATACTTCGTAACTTTCTCAGTTTCCTGCACAGTTTGCTACAGAGTGGCAGTTTCCGTTAATGTGTAGGTACCTGTGATGGTGTTCAGAATTCAAGAGAAATTTGATATGTTAATGTGTTTAGGTAGAAGTGACGAACAAACGATAAACTGATAATTGCAGCCTGGGGTCAACAGGGGTCAAAGGCATGACCTTAAGATATTGTTAGACGGCTGCCATCATTCATCAATCATGTTAGATTTCCTATTTAATTAAATTTTATTTTATTTTTCGCGCAATAAGTTTTTTATTTATTCTCTGAAAATTCTATTGGACAGACGATATGACCACGATACCTAAAAGCACTCAGGGATCGGACGTTCTTTTACATATTGTAGATTAGAGCTAAAATCCTGTAAATAAGTCTATAAATGTACCTTGTTGTTGGAGTTGAGCAGAGTAAGCACGTCGCCACGCTTCATGGAGACCTCGCGCGGGGACTTCTCTGCGTAGTCGTACAGCGCCACCACGCACTCCTTGCCCGATACATCCACCACCGGGGACTCTTGTTGCTGCACAAAATTACATCAAACATGAAAACAACTCTTCTTCACCAGCACTAACAGTCCACTGCTGGATAGTAGTCCTTGTTAATAAATTAATCGTCAGTAGCCTAATGGTTATGGTTACGGACTGCAAATGTATGAAATTGTAGATTTGAATCCGCTATTACACTAGTGTTTTAAGCTTACTTGAAAACGGGAGTGTATATCATGATAATAGCGTTAATAGTATTCTTTTGGAAATATAGGAGCCGTGGTAAATAATACCTCGGCACCTATATTTCTAATTTAGTAATAGAATGTTCCAATCAAATGTTAGAAACTGCTTTAACTTAAAAAAGAAGTTTTATATTCAATTGAATGTTTTTGCATAAGTATTTTATGTAAAATACATAAAATAGTTTGGAAAATTCAAAAGTGCACGCCGCATGAGCGTTTCATATAATTTTGATGAAAAAAAAAATCGTATTCCTGACTTTTATAATATATTATTTACGTGTATTAAATTTAGCGCTCTATTTTTTTAACAGGTAGTGACACCTACAGGGGAAAAATGTTTACCAAAATAAATCGATTACACAAAATATAAAGTCGATATAGGCTGTATGGTACATTTGTCCTGTCTATCAAGATCTAAAAAAAAATGAAAGCGCCTTTAAATTTTTAATAGCAATAAAAGTTATAAAAGTTGAAAATCATTTTATTAGCAAACTACGCGTACTAGGCTATTGATATGAAATAGGAAACCCGTTGATGTAATTCTGAAGCTAATTAAAAAATCCGGTCTCGATACGTCAATTTTTTCGGGAGTTATTGTAACCAGATACAAAATCAACATCCGGACATCCACGCAAAATTTTTTCAAACCGCTTTTTTTAAAAAGTAGCAATATAAAATGATTTTTTAGAAAATGTAAGTTGGATTAATTAGTGTTTTCTTGATATACGACTACTCATATTATCGTATAAGTGCAATATGGTTATGACAGAGGCATTTTAAGAACACAAAATTGCTTGAACTTGACGTGTCGAGAGTAAAGCACTACCTAATAACGTTTCGCGTTAAGAGGCGTGCAATACGTTATAAAATATAAATAAAATTAATTTCTTGAGATCTGGTTAAAACTAATATGGGAGTGGTCCCATACTGGTCCAATATCAATAGTAAAAGTTTCTCCCATTACTATATTCTGTTATTAAAAATAATCAGCAAAATCTGTCAATTAAATTATTGTGATAGAAAAAAAAATGTCAAATGGATAATTTCATTATTTTTTGAAGTAGATCTTATAATGAAATAAATCGACTCACGCGGCAAGAATCAGCCTGCTCACGCAAAGCTTTAATTGTATTTCCGAATGCTTCGAGATCGGAAAGCAGCGCCTCGTGCTTCTTGAGCAGCGCCTCAGAGGAGTCCTCGTCCTTGCCGTAGTCCTGTGTGTTTGCCATCGGTTCCTTCTCCCGCATCCACGACTCCGCCTCGTTGGCGTCCGCAAAGTACTGCTGCGCCTGCAGGGAGTCCTCGAGATCTTGCTTGCGCTGTTACAAATTAAATTAATAATTAGTTTCATCACCCAACATAATTTTTGCACAAATAATAATATTGATTAATAGTTATTACTGTTGTCAACCCCAAGAAAAAGACTGTTTAATTATTCCATAAAGTTAAGTGTATAATGCCTTAGTCTTTACTTTTGATTTGATTTAGCACACGATCCTTCGAGTTGGATAGTATTTCTTTTAGCATGTTTCTTAAACTGTTTTTTTTTTTATTAGCAAACACGTAACGATATATTATCGTCGCCGACAGGATATCGGCGACATATCGGTACTCCTTCCATCTAACAGAAACGTCCTAATAAAATTAAGAATGTGTAAGGTAAAACAAAAATACGTGTGTGCGATCTGTCTGAAATTAAAGCGAACAATGTGCGTGCTGTATGTTTATATGTTCAATTAATATATGCTGTTTATTTATATAATAATATGTGAACATTAAAAATTTTCAAGCAAAAATGTAAAATTTTGAAGCTCCTTTAACATGTCCTATTTTAACTGTTGAATGTAACCAAATCTTTTATAAGTTTTCTAATTTCAACACTTGGGACAAGCAGTTAAGTTTTCTAATTTCAACACTTGGGACAAGCAGTATAATAAATTAAATTGCCATATTAAAAATACAATATGGCAATCTAGTATATGCATGAAAGTTCTGTATTACCGCCTTATATCGGTACTGTGTAGTTGAATGAAAAAGTTTCTAGATAATATCGGTGTCGGTAATAACATATTTTTGTCAGTATCAGCCAATGAAATAAAACGCTTAAGCCGCGTATCGATTATGTGCTCCTGGCGCGCGCGCCATGAATGACCGCGCCGACTAGTGCGTTCCGAGGAACGCGATTCAAATGTTCGAAGTGTATCAACTAAGCGCGCATGGCGCGCGCGGCAACTGTTCCAGTGTTTGACCGTTCCACATGAATGTCGGTCGTGTACGAGCAGTTGCTGCTTTCATAGTTCCATGCATCTTCTCTGAGCGCTTTATTATGATAAAAACGACTTTTGCTATTTCACAGCAGTTCTTTTGAACCATATTATAATTTTATCAAATCATGGGCAACCTGGGTTATCCATAGCTCGGAACGCAACGAACACACGAATGATGAAAACAACCGTCCCAACTGGCGCGCGCGCCAAAACTTAACTACTTTGATACGCGGTAAAAAACAGACACCAGATGGAACGGTCCGCTCCACGTTTGAGCGTTCCAACGAACAATTTGGCGCGCGTTCCAAGGCGGTATCCATTTCACGCGGCTGGAACACTCGATCAATGGGTATGTGCGTGTGTTGAGCGTGTGCGTGTGTTGAGCGTGTGCGTGTGTTGTGCGTGTGTGCGCGCACCTGCAGCGCCTTGTCCTGCAGCTGGGTCCAGTGCGCGTGCAGCTGGTGCAGGCGCGCGGCGATGTCGTCGGCGGCGAAGTGTCCGGCGGCCCGCAGCGCCGCGCCGGCCGCGCGCACCGCCTCCACGCGCGCCTCGTGCTGCGCCATCTCGCCCATCACCGCCTGGTGCTTCTTCATCAGGTTCTGCACACCGATCAGGTCGCGACCTGCGCCCCCGACCAAATTTCTTGTTATTCCATTAATCATTCATTTCATTACAGCCTATTAAATGTTTACTGCTGAACGTAGGCCTTCTCCTCAAATTGCCTCATAAGGGAAATTTTTGTTATAATTTCGACGCTTGGCAGTTGGGTTAGCAACAACAGTTTTATATAATTTCATAGATTTCGTATATACTTACGTTAGATTGGCAATGTATAAGAGAAAGGGCATAGCATACGCTTACGTTAGAGCGAGATAGAAAAGCTAGATATTCACGCACACGCTATCGGCCTGTATCGGCCTAACGTCAATCGTTAACGAATCAAAACTGCGCTTATTTTCGCGATATCTTTGATTTTGAAGTATTAATAAGCGTTTAAAGTGTGTGATTAAATATGGTGACTTGTGCAGTACCCGAATGCAATTCATCGAAAAAAGAAAATCCGCAAAATTATACCTTTCACACGTAAGTACAATTAAAATGTTTTGTACACAAATGGATAGGGAAAATATCGCATTTTATTACATTAATGCTCTGAGTGCGTAAGAATTATATTAAAAAATAATAACAAAAACGTGAATCCCTCACTTTGGTAGAGTTTGACACTATCAATATCATCTTTATCGATAATATGTGTATATATGTGGTAAAGGCATGTCTTGAATGTAGCCTCATGTAAATTTGTAATACTTTTAATTTTTAAGGTTTCGTAGTCATAATGTTTTAGATTTCCAAAAAATATTGAGATTAAACAAAAATATTTAAAATGATAAATATTCAACTGAAGACATTTGCCCAAACTTTACATTTTTATAACCCTAGGGTCCACAATGACATGAGAACAAAATTTAACCTGTGCCTACCATATCCTCAAACACTACGAGGCTGGTACCAAAATGTAGGCTGTAAACCAGGTTAAGGAAGCCTTAGAAACCATAAAAGCTGTAAGTAAAGAAAAAAAAATTTGGTCAACGCCCTAACGTTCGACGAAATGTCTATACGTGAACACAATGAATTTGACGGTCGTAATGATCATGGCTATGTTGATGTGGGTAATATTATTCATGGAGATCACGTAGACGAGATTAAAGAGGTGTTGGTAATTATGGCGGCGGAAATTATTTATTTTTGGAAAATTCCAATTGTTTATTTTTTTGGAAGAGGATTTACTGTCTCACATAAAACAACACTTCTAAAGCAGTGTAGATACATTATCAGATTTTGTAAAAATTGCTTCTGTTACTTTTGATGGTATAACATCTAACATAAATATGGCACAAATACTAGGAGCTAATTTAAGCACCGCTCCCGTAATATTGATGAGTGTCATTTATTAAAGTTGATTAGAAATACTTTTGCGGGATACAAAATTTTTGATAATCATAGTGAAATTATTAATTATACGAATTTCTTGATAATATCTGCCAACTTCAACATGATGTCGGTTTGCATTTGGCAAATAAGGCAACTACAAAACATGTCAATTTTGTAAAATCTAAAATGAATGTACGGTGAACAGCGCAACTGTTAAGTAATGTGTTCTGCAAAGTGGTATTATAATGACCTATGTTTGAAAATCGCGATCGCGGATTTTATAAAGCATATAAACAGCATATTTGACATTTTCAACTCCAAAAATTTACTCAGCTACGGATTTATGAAGGCCTTAAATGCAAAGAATGTTGAAGATGCTGTAGCTGAATGTGACAAAATTTTTAAATACGACAACCAAGCTTTGATAGAGATTTCATCAGTTTTTTGGTGAATACTATATATAGTGTAATAGTTTTGAAGTGCTTATATGTCGATTTCATAGAGTCAGGAAAATTAAAGTTTCTTCCGACCTATAAACTCTCTCAAGATCAAATAGATTTTTTTTTAAATGCAGTACATTCTAGAGGAGGATTTAACAACAATTCTACAGCCAGACAATTCGCAGCAGCATACAAACGATTAATCTGTCACGTGGAAATGCAAATCGGCAATAAAACCAATTCTTTGAATTTGTAAAATATTAGTATGCTCAACATACAAAGATGGAGTACTATAGATATATTAAATACTACCACTGGCCTTAGTGCAATGACGTCGCCAATCGACTATGTGGCTATTGGCCCAGGCCAAATCGAAAACAAAGGTTCTGTAATTAATTCCATTGTTCAGTACAATGTGGTTATGTGGTGAAAAAATCGCTAATAAAATTAAATGCGAATTCTATGTGAACGTACTTTAAGGTGAAGTTAAGGAAGATTCACTTATAAACATTAAGGACGTAGGTGGCCTCATTTAACCTTCTCAAGACGTTTGTGAGATAGCTATTCATTCTGAACGAGTTTTCCGAAAACATATGAAAGGAAAAAATGTAAAAGAAAATATGTTTCGAAAATTTGTAAACGAATGCCTTGTGACCTGCAAAATGTTTTTTAACATACTTGACATACATATATGTATAATTCGCCAGCAATATCAAACCGTAAACACTTAATTATTAAATCGAATAATCGAAGTTGATGTATGGCGCAGCACTATTTGTCTCGCAAACATGCACATTTCAGGCACACTGGTGCATTTCGTTTTTGATCTCGCCTTAATCGCCAATCTAGTATATACTAAAGCTAGGTACAGACTGATCCCACGTACGCAACGTATGCGATGCAACGCTCCCACGTTGGTGTGTACACCTGGCCTACGTATACAACGTACGTTTGGCGTCAGACACTCTTGTCATTACTTAGCGGACGCACGAGTACAAATTTATATCATATTTTCTGATTCTCAAAGTGAGTTTGAGAATGATTTACTTAGTCTGATGTTCATAAACGAATATATCCACGTCACCAAGAAAACGTTTAGGTAGTAATTCTGTTAAAATTTATGATTTACAATGCAAACAAATACATGAATATGTAGAATGCAATGTGTTATTTCCACAATATTTATAAAATCATGTTTCATATATTAACGTAATTAGGATAAAAATACAAAAAAATACTTTTTTTTAATTTCGCGTCTCGACCTTTCCCTTTCACGTTAATAACAAAAATTATAGCAGTAGCTGGATAGGTACTCACTAGGTATACATTCGTATCGCCCTTCTAAATAGATGAGCTGTTCATCTTAAATTTTAACAACAAAACGCGTGCACGGTGCAAAGGCCTATTTGTTTATGACGTGCTACGCGTAAGTTCTAGGAACACACTGGTCGTACGCGTGGGATTGCAGAAAGGTGTAACACAGGGTGACACAGGGTGACGTTATATCCTCGAAACTCTTCACTGCTGTATTAGAAAAAGTTTTCAAGTTACACCAATTCCAAATCTATTTGCCAAGATAAAGTCACTAAGGCAGAATTGCTGGCGGACCTTAGCACTGCGCTCAATGACCTCAGTAGTGTTTACCAACAGGGAGGTTCTAAAACAAACATGGACAAAACAAAGATCATGTGTGTCCATATCACACCTATGCCGGTAGTTATTGGGAGTATGATTATATGACCAAGGACAAATTGTCCAACTAGGTGTGTCCAACTTCAACAGAAAGGTCCATCGACGGATTCAACTCGGCTGGGCAGCATTCGGAAGATTACAACACCTCTTCTCATCACATATATCTCAAAACTTTAAAACAAGATTATACAACCAGTGTGTTGCCAGTGATGACACATGGATTTGAAGACATGGTCCCTCACTGCTAGTCGTATAAGGAAGCTCAAGGTCGCTTAGCGAGCTATGGGGGGCTATGCTCAGTTTCTTCACGTGATAGACCTATAAATGAAGTGATGAAGATATTCCAAGTAGAACCAGAGTAACCGACATAGCCCCAACGGATAAGTAAGCTGGAATGGGCCGACCATATAGCTTGAAGAACCCACAACTGATAGTAAGAGAGATTCTCGAGAGTAAGCCTAGTACTACTAAGACATGCAGGAAGTCGATGGATGCAAGCAGTGCAGGCTTGTGTTTTGTGGCATTTCTTACTTAACTTGTGAGGGTTGTTATGATGAGGATGATAATATTTGTTAATAAAGGTTAGGCTAATGTAAAAATATTTTTTTCATTTTAATACAGAAGAAAGAAGAATTAAAAAAAAAGTACACAATCAACTGATAAAGTTATGTGCTTTGTTCTCAATAAACGAAACTAGTTTTATTAATATCCACAGTATAAACATTATTTTAGTTTTAATAAAACGTAATAATTAATTACGGAAAAATTCAACAACCAATTCAGAATTCAAGCATTTTGGTCTCATTCTCACCTCTGTTAGTTGAAGCGATAATTGGCTCCTTCTCGCGAATCCATGCGGCTTCATCGTCCAAGTCACGGAACAGCTGCTGTGCTTGAAGCGAGTCCAAAAGCCGTCTCTTACGAATAGCCATTGGTTTATCTAGTGCTGCATAGCGCGCCACAAGTGCGTCCTGGTGGCAAAGAAACATTTTTTTTTTTAAATTTAGACATCCAATACAAATTATCTATCTTTTTTTTGAAAATGGTAAATTAAGTAACCATTACAAATATAGTAAATAGAAGTCAGAGTGTTTTCTGCCTAGGCCTAGGTGGTGCCTCTTACCTATTTTTGCCACCAAATAGCAGTGCTTACATTAGGTCTGAAGGGTATAATTACAGGCTATGAGGCATTCCGTCTTCAGTTCCCAGGGGTGACAACGCATCTGTAGCCTACTTTGTTTGAAGTTAGTTACAGACGTCTATGGGCTGCTATAGCTGCGTTTGTTACTTCAGTTTTATAAAAAACAAAAAGAAAAAGAAATCACTAGTCACACATGTTTCTCTAGTATATAAAAGATACGTCGCGCTGTAAACAGAACATCTGCTGTGTCACTGTTGTTACATTTTGTACACAGAAATGTAAGTATTGCTATCTGGTTCTGGCAGTAGAAATAGGTAAGAGGGTGGTACCTACCCAGATGGACTCGAGGCAGAAAAGGAGTCAAAATAAAGTAATAACACTATTACAATAATTACAAGTACAATAGTGTTGGTGTACTTACTCGCTTGGCCTTGATGTTGTCGGCGTCGAAGTGTCCGCGCTCGATGAACTGCTCGGCCTGCGCTCGATGCGCTCGGCGTGCGAGCTCACGTGCGCCTCCACAAGTACAATAGTGTTGGTGTACTTACTCGCTTGGCCTTGATGTTGTCGGCGTCGAAGTGTCCGCGCTCGATGAACTGCTCGGCCTGCGCTCGATGCGCTCGGCGTGCGAGCTCACGTGCGCCTCCACAAGTACAATAGTGTTGGTGTACTTACTCGCTTGGCCTTGATGTTGTCGGCGTCGAAGTGTCCGCGCTCGATGAACTGCTCGGCCTGCGCTCGATGCGCTCGGCGTGCGAGTTCACGTGCGCCTCCAGAAGTACAATAGTGTTGGTGTACTTACTCGCTTGGCCTTGATGTTGTCGGCGTCGAAGTGTCCGCGCTCGATGAACTGCTCGGCCTGCGCTCGATGCGCTCGGCGTGCGAGCTCACGTGCGCCTCCAGAAGTACAATAGTGTTGGTGTACTTACTCGCTTGGCCTTGATGTTGTCGGCGTCGAAGTGTCCGCGCTCGATGAACTGCTCGGCCTGCGCTCGATGCGCTCGGCGTGCGAGCTCGTGCGCCTCCACAAGCACAATAGTGTTGGTGTACTTACTCGCTTGGCCTGATGTTGTCGGCGTCGAAGTGTCCGCGCTCGATGAACTGCTCGGCCTGCGCTCGATGCGCTCGGCGTGCGAGCTCACGTGCGCCCCACAAGTACAATAGTGTTGGTGTACTTACCGCTTGGCCTTGATGTTGTCGGCGTCGAAGTGTCCGCGCTCGATGAACTGCTCGGCCTGCGCGCGCAGCGCTCGATGCGCTCGGCGTGCGAGCTCACGTGCGCCTCCACAAGTACAATAGTGTTGGTGTACTTACCGCTTGGCCTTGATGTTGTCGGCGTCGAAGTGTCCGCGCTCGATGAACTGCTCGGCCTGCGCTCGATGCGCTCGGCGCGAGCTCACGTGCGCCTCCACAAGTACAATAGTGTTGGTGTACTTACCGCTTGGCCTTGATGTTGTCGGCGTCGAAGTGTCCGCGCTCGATGAACTGCTCGGCCTGCGCTCGATGCGCTCGGCGTGCGAGCTCACGTGCGCCTCCACAAATACAATAGTGTTGGTGTACTTACCGCTTGGCCTTGATGTTGTCGGCGTCGAAGTGTCCGCGCTCGATGAACTGCTCGGCCTGCGCTCGATGCGCTCGGCGTGCGAGCTCACGTGCGCCCCACAAGTACAATAGTGTTGGTGTACTTACCGCTTGGCCTTGATGTTGTCGGCGTCGAAGTGTCCGCGCTCGATGAACTGCTCGGCCTGCGCTCGATGCGCTCGGCGTGCGAGCTCACGTGCGCCTCCACAAGCACAATAGTGTTGGTGTACTTACCGCTTGGCCTGATGTTGTCGGCGTCGAAGTGTCCGCGCTCGATGAACTGCTCGGCCTGCGCTCGATGCGCTCGGCGTGCGAGCTCACGTGCGCCTCCACAAGTACAATAGTGTTGGTGTACTTACTCGCTTGGCCTTGATGTTGTCGGCGTCGAAGTGTCCGCGCTCGATGAACTGCTCGGCCTGCGCTCGATGCGCTCGGCGTGCGAGCTCACGCGCCTCCACAAGCACAATAGTGTTGTGTACTTACCGCTTGGCCTTGATGTTGTCGGCGTCGAAGTGTCCGCGCTCGATGAACTGCTCGGCCTGCGCTCGATGCGCTCGGCGTGCGAGCTCACGTGCGCCTCCACAAGTACAATAGTGTTGGTGTACTTACTCGCTTGGCCTTGATGTTGTCGGCGTCGAAGTGTCCGCGCTCGATGAACTGCTCGGCCTGCGCTCGATGCGCTCGGCGTGCGAGCTCACGTGCGCCTCCACAAGTACAATAGTGTTGGTGTACTTACTCGCTTGGCCTTGATGTTGTCGGCGTCGAAGTGTCCGCGCTCGATGAACTGCTCGGCCTGCGCTCGATGCGCTCGGCGTGCGAGCTCACGTGCGCCTCCACAAGTACAATAGTGTTGGTGTACTTACTCGCTTGGCCTTGATGTTGTCGGCGTCGAAGTGTCCGCGCTCGATGAACTGCTCGGCCTGCGCGCGCAGCGCCTCGATGCGCTCGGCGTGCGAGCTCACGTCCGCCTCCAGCAGCGCGTGCTTCTTCTGCAGGTTCTGCACGCTCGTCAGATCCTGCAACAAGCACACTTCTTCACTTAACATTTTGTATAGCTAAATCAGTGCGCCTTACCAGCTTTGGCTAGATCACCGCTTACCATCAGGTGTACATCAGGTGGGGTAGTAGTCAAGCATTGGCTTCTGATACGTAAAATAATACTAAGTATAAATTAATTGTTTCAACTGATTTATTATTTACTAAGCCTAAACGACCCAACCTATAATTATGAAATTTGATTCGTAAAAAATGAAAGATTAATAAGTTTCTCAGTTGTAAAATAAAATGTTCTGTCGTTATCTATCTATCTATATGACTCGAATGATTACTTTATTCCTGCCCACACACAAAATACGCGCTTAGACGTGGAGTTGCGTAAAACAGCCCGTCGTTATCTATCTAATAAAATATAGTTTGCACACCAGAAAGTTGAATATGGCTGTATTTTCGTTGAATTATTAAGATTTTAATACACATATATCATAAACGTATAAAATTCCTTCAAATTCAAAATTTATATTTACTTGTATTTAGAGGTCCAAAAAAAACAAAGTCCATTTGAATGACTATGTGGGCAACTATGAGTTGGAGTCTGAATATAAATATATTATTTTATATCGTATTCATTAAAAAAGAAAGCAATGTTTATATTTTTACCAACAATCGAAACCGAATGTGTCAATGAATAATATTGATAGTAAAATCTTATTATGTGTATTTTCTGTTTAAACTGAACAATAAAAAATGTAACATTACAAAATATTTAGTAAGTATGATCTTGGGAACTCTTACCTTGCCATAATCTTCGCTAAGCAGCTGCCCTTCAACTTCAGACAGCCACAGCTCAATGTCCTCGCTCGCGCGGTTAAACTGCTGCTGAGCGGCCGCTTCCTGCAGCTTACTGCCCTTAAGGTCTGACGCTTGCACTAACTTCTCCCACATGCCCGAAAGTTCACCCAGCCGTGCTTCGATTTGAGCTAAAATTTTAACGTTATTTCGATTATATATCACAAACTTGAGTTATTAGTATTTTAAAAAGAAAAGATAATAATCAGTTTTTATCATACAGATATTCCAGCATTATCACCCAGTATATAATTTTAAAATTCCAACAAATTAGTACTGTGTTCTCATTTTAATTGAACATCCCTAGTATATATTATAGAATGCTGTTTTTAATAGTGGTATCTAGATTATCTGTAATCTAGAAAGACAATAAATTTGATAATTCTAATAAGGACTCACGCTTGGCGAAGTGTTCCTGCTCGAGCAGACGAGCTCCAGCGGCAGCGATCTCGTCGACACGCGGCTTGTTGGCCTGCAGCTCCTGCTCGAAGTTCTGGTGCTTCTGTACCTTGCCGTTCAGGTTCGTTGGGTCAAGGTACGAATCGTCCGTCGCGAACTTCAGCTTCTCGTTGATCCACCCTGATAAACAACGAACAATATCAATGACGACTCACTAACGCCGTCGAGTTAAGCCTTTGCTGAGGGTCAAGACAAGTATTTGTATGATCACAAATAATTGTAAATGTTTTTTCTTAGCAATTTATGTTGGTAATATTCAATAGTACAATATGGTAACAGGTAACACTTTAAAAAATCACGCAAAATAACCCAGTGGGGTTAGCCAATATAACTTTATAAAAACGTAAACAAAGTTAGTTTGGAGTTTCTGAGAAACGTATCGTCTTCAGAAATAACTTAAAGTTGGTGAATGGTCACTGCTTACCCTTAGTTTCGTCACAGTCTCGCTCGAATTGCTGATACTTGTAGGCGTCTTCTAAGAGAGCACGGCGCTGGTTGGACTTTTCTAACAAAGCAGCTCGGCGTTCAAGTAACTGTATAAACAATGTTCTTTATTTTAATATTTTGTAACATTACTGGTTGAAAAATTATAGTGATGATGTTGACATTAACTACAATGTTTTTTTATTAATATTTTCGAAATTTAAGAATATTTAAGGAAATTATCCAATATATTGCGCAGAACTATATTATATCCATCAATTCTCTTCAGAGATAAAAATGCGCATATAATCCTTACCATCTCTCTTCTCTGAGCAACATCGTCAGCAGCATAATGTTGTCCATCTATCAACTTAGATGCGAACTCATCCAATGCCTTGATCTTCTCCTCTTGAGCTGCCAGTGACTTCTCAAAGTCTTCATGTTTCTTCAATAACGCTTCTACAGAATCTAGAGAGTCACCTACGTCTTCATTGGCAAGGAATGCCTGTAAAAGTAAATTTATTAGTAAAATGAATTAAACATATGTAATATTATACTAATAAAAAAAAATTGTTTCAAAATTATGTAGTAGTATAAAAAAGTCTATCAATCTTCTACTTATTTTTACTGTATTATACTTTACTAAAGTATATTCAATTTAAATATTTTTTCTCCGTTAAAGTAAATAAAAGTCCTCTGCCTTGAGCTTCTTCTTTTGTATAGATTTAAATTCACAGGAATGGCAACAGTTCTGCATTAAATTTTTAATTGAGGATAGAGATGTAGAAGCGATGGATTACAGTATTCACTTAACATCAGTGTGGACAGTGTGTTTGTTAGTCACCCTTACTTTGAAACAAAAAATTGTTGCATATTTAATCTTAAGATCAATCTGGCTTTGATGCTGCCAGCTCCAGCACTACTAATAATTGAATGTAGATGTAGGTGTATATGGGGCACAGCATCCGCTTACCATCAGGTGAACTGTGTACATTTGTACCCATATTTCTAATAAAAAGGCATTTACAAAGGTGTTAGTTATGAACTGAAGTATTTACATAGTGTGTTTCGTGTCGTCTGTGTGCGTTTATTGAATGTGTAAGTGTGCGTGTATCGAGCGTGTCAGTGTACGTGTATCGAGCGCGTCAGTATGCGCGTATTGAGCGCGTTAGTGTGCGTGTATCGGGCGTGTCAGTGCGCGGGTTAGCGGGTGAGCGCGTCCGCGTCGGTGTGGACTAACCTCCTGCTTGTGCATCCAGGCGTCGGCCTGCTCGGTGTCGCGGTAGAAGAGCTGCAGGTCCATGCACTGCAGGTAGAGCACGCGGCGCTGCTCCCACAGGTCGCGCAGCGCGTCGGCGTCGCGGCGCAGCGCGTCCAGCGCCGCCTGCACGTCGCCGGCCGCGCGGTGCCCGCCCGCCGCCAGCGCGCCGCCCATCGCCATGCACGACCGGATCGCGTCCTCGCGCGCCTCCATCTCGCCCTGCGCACACACACACACACACCCACACGACTCGCGTCACTGCTCTTAGAGATTGTCATTTGTAACCATAATATAGCCGCAGTGTGGCTCTACCACGTATAAATAAATATCCATTACCCCATATAGTCCCGTGGGTTTCGTTAGAAGCGACAGAGAGAAATTAAAACAGAAGATTGGCAGCAGCATCTTTCTAATGATATCTGTCTGTCAAGCTAACGTGGCGTCTGTAAGTGGCTACTGCAGTCAATGGACACCTGCAGCCAACTTCAAACAAAGAAGGCTTCAGATGCGTTGTCACCTCTAAAGGCCACGATGGAATCCCTTCCAGCCTTCAGACCAAAACAGCAGTGCAAGCATTGCTGTATGGCGGCCGAAATAATGATACGGATATATAGCCATATTATGGTTTAGTGCTGTTTTAGTACCTTTCCAACTTTTGACTTCCTTAATCAGACATCCTAACACTGGGCAAAGGCCTTCTCCCATTTATGTGTGGGTTTTAGGACAAGCATGTAACGCTCTCATATATATTTCTTTGGCGGCAAAAATATATCTGCAGCATTGCAGGATCTGCTATATTCCGATATGATGGGTATGGAAAGGCAGTATAATGATAGGCTGAGAGGCATTCCATTTAAGGCTTTAAGAAGCCTGAATAACCTGGACGAAACGGCGACCGCAGAAATTTTTGCCGACGTCAACGCCGCTACGCTCTGTATTACTTATAAAAGTTAGTTAAAGATTAATAGACTGCAGAGGTGACAAGTATATAAGTAATATACTGCCTATTATGCTTGCGCATCACTGAGTCATACAACGTGCGACTCTGATTGTGGCAACTATGGCAAAATCCTCCCGATGAAGCAATCTATGGGAGAAGCCTATGTTCAGCAATGGACTTTTATAGGCTACAATGGATGGATGGATTTGATGATCATTTTTCATGCATTATATTTCGTCATTTTTATAACTAGTTAAATCAAAATTGATTTTTATTATTAGACTAATAAAATCATTCAACGCTCAAAAGTGTGGCAATGCGACAACTAAAAATAGTATGGTATAATACATATTAGTTATTTTTGTCAATAAATTATTAATTTAAAATAATTAATAATCGCAATTACTATATGTATTTACACTTTTATGCCGCCACTTGTATACTGACGAAAACTGTGGGGACGAGTGGGAGGTACATGTTTGAGAGGTACCTTGTGCTCCTGGTGTCGCTCGAGCAGCGCCTCTGCACCGGGCACGTCCTTGGCGAGGTCGTCGGCGGCGATGAGCGCGCGCATGTCCGACACCCACGACACCAGGTCGCGGTAGTCCGCCAGGAACCGATGCAGTGCGTACGACGACTCCAGCTCCGAGCGACGCTCCTGTACCACAAACACTCACTTAATATCTATTATTTACTGATATAATACTTATTCTTGAAACCATTTTTTTATAGAATAAGGTTGACAAACAAGCACACAGCACACCTCATGAAGTGGATGCTATGGCCCATAGACATCTAGCTTCAGTTAAGGATCAAAATACAGATGTGTTGTCACCCCCATCGAGCCATCCTATTTGTAATACCATCGTAATATAGCGGCAGCATGGTTCATCATGTGGGTCTATTTATTCCCAGTAAAATATAGAAGCTCCAACAGCTTTATTTTAGAATTTATTGTAGCATCAAGTAGTCTGATTATTTTTGAAAAAAGAATATAAGAAAACTATTTAACTAGTCTAATTTAGAAATAATATTAAGTATAGTATGTATTTCAATGCATCTATAAAAATAAATAAAATTGAAGTGTCTGTTTAAAGTAAAGTTACAGCCTATATATGTCCCACAGCTGGGCACAGGCCTCCTCTAATTTCTGAGAGCGTTTTAGGGCAAGGAAATGTCCGCCGCGCTGCCCCAATGCGTGTTGGCGAACTTCACATGTCTTCGAAATATTTTTTGATTTTTCAGACATGCAGGTTTCCTCACGATGTTTTCCTTCACCGCCGAACCGAAGATGCTGTAATTTTAAAATTACAAACAGACCGAAGTGTCTGTTTGTAATGTTAAAATTACAGCTTTTTACTCAATGCATATGAAAGTATATATGGTACCTATAACACTAATACAATTTTAAAAAAAATTGTCTGTCTGTTTGTTACGGCTAATCTCCGAAACGGTTGGACCGATTTTGACGGGACTTTCACTGGCAGATAGCTGATGTCATAAGCAGTAACTTAGGCTACTTTTATTTTAGAAAAAAATTAGGGTTCCTCGCAAAAAAATTAAAACCCTAAATTACACGCGGGCGAAGTCGCGGGGAACAGCTAGTTTTATAATAAAAACAAAAAAAAAAACAAATTGTACATGTTTATCTAAGAGAAACATTGTGTTTTACCTTAGTTAAAAGTAATGACTTACGGGGAGTGATCCAAAAGTAATGATAATCGGTTACTTCAGGTCCGCATAAAAATCCAAAAAAAATATTTTTTCCTTGCTTATATACTCACTACGTCAGCCTAAAAAAATCATATAAATAGATCACGATTTCCGGGAGATACATTCATTTGAATGCGAACTGTCAAAGAGATAACATCAAAATGGAGAAAAACGAAATTAGAGCTGTCATCAAGTACCTCTGTTTGAAAAAAATGTCTTCAAAAGACATACACAGTGACTTAGTGGAAACATTGGGGGACTCTGCTCCTCCATATTCTACAGTTGCACGCTGGGCCAAGGAGTTTAAACTGGGCAGAACATCCACTGAAGATGAACATCGCGAAGGACGCCCATCCACGTCCCTCACTGAAGACAACGTGAAAAAAGTCGAAGATGTTGTGTTGGCAGATCGAAGAGTGACATTCAGGCATGTAGCTGAGGTCACAGGGATCTCATATGGCAGCGCTCAAAGAATCCTTGCGAACGAGTTGCATATGAAAAGGTCTCTGCGCGTTGGGTACCCAGAATGTTAACCGACGAGCAAAAGAAAAATCGAGTTGACATTTCGAGGGTCAATCTCGAAAAGTTCCAAGCAGATCAAGAAATTTTTTTGTTCCGTTTTGTGACTATGGACGATAGACCTGGATCCACCATTTTGATCCTGAAACGAAACAACAATCGATGACTTGGAAGCGAGCCTCCTCACCGACGCCAAAGAAATTCAAAGTTTCAAGTTCGGCGGGAAAGGTTACGGCATCTGTTTTTTGGGACATCATCATGAAATTACACATCCCTCGTATTTTTAGTAGATTTTATCATTTTTATCATATATAGTATAATATTAATATAGTAAAAATGCAATTATTTACTAAAACACAAAAGAAAAGGCACTCAAACTTAGCTTAATATGATAAATGTGACAAAATCTATCAAAAATACACAACGGAGACCATATACAATTTAAAATTAGACAATCCCTATTTCATTATCATTTACCTTTGTAAAAAATTGTATGTGTGTGTATGTGTGTGTGTGTGTGCGGACGTACGTACCTGGCCTTGTGCACGAGCTTCTGCCAGGCGTGATCTCGTCGCGCTTGGCGTGTATGGCGGCGCGTGGTCCGCGTGTAGTGTGGTGGTGTGCGGACGTACCTTGGCCTTGTGCACGAGCTTCTGCCAGGCGTGCGTGATCTCGTCGCGCTTGGCGTGTATGGCGGGCGCGTGGTCCGCGTGGTGTGGTGTGTGGTGTGTGTGCGGACGTACCTTGGCCTTGTGCACGAGCTTCCAGGCGTGCGTGATCTCGTCGCGCTTGGCGTGTATGGCGGGTGCGTGGTCCGCGTGTAGTGTGGTGTGAGTGTGTGCGGACGTACCTTGGCCTTGTGCGAGCTTCTGCCAGGCGTGCGTGATCTCGTCGCGCTTGGCGTGTATGGCGGCGCGTGGTCCGCGTGTGGTGTGGTGTGAGTGTGTGCGGACGTACCTTGGCCTTGTGCACGAGCTTCTGCCAGGCGTGCGTGATCTCGTCGCGCTTGGCGTGTATGGCGGGCGCGTGGTCCGCATGTAGTGTGGTGTGGTGTGAGTGTGTGCGGACGTACCTTGGCCTTGTGCACGAGCTTCTGCCAGGCGTGCGTGATCTCGTCGCGCTTGGCGTGTATGGCGGGCGCGTGGTCCGCATGTAGTGTGGTGTGGTGTGAGTGTGTGCGGACGTACCTTGGCCTTGTGCACGAGCTTCTGCCAGGCGTGCGTGATCTCGTCGCGCTTGCGTGTATGGCGGGCGCGTGGTCGCGTGTAGTGTGGTGTGGTGTGTGCGGACGTACGCGGCCTTGTGCGAGCTTCTGCCAGGCGTGCGTGATCTCGTCGCGCTTGGCGTGTGGCGGGCGCGTGGTCCGCGTGGTGTGTGTGTGTGTGTGCGTGCGGACGTACGTACCTTGGCCTTGTGCACGAGCTTCTGCCAGGCGTGCGTGATCTCGTCGCGCTTGGCGTGTATGGCGGGCGCGTGGTCCGCGTGTGGTGGTGTGGTGTGTGCGGACGTACCTGGCCTGTGCACGAGCTTCTGCCAGGCGTGCGTGATCTCGTCGCGCTTGGCGTGTATGGCGGGCGTGGTCCGCGTGGTGTGTGTGTGTGCGTGTGCGGACGTACGTACCTTGGCCTTGCACGAGCTTCTGCCAGGCGTGCGTGATCTCGTCGCGCTTGGCGTGTATGGCGGGCGCGTGGTCCGCGTGTAGTGTGTGTGTGTGTGTGTGCGTGCGGACGTACCTTGCGCTTGTGCACGAGCTTCTGCCAGGCGTGCGTGATCTCGTCGCGGCGTGTATGGCGGGCGCGTGGTCCGCGTGGTGTGTGTGTGTGCGTGTGCGGACGTACCTTGGCCTTGTGCACGAGCTTCTGCCAGGCGTGCGTGATCTCGTCGCTTGGCGTGTATGGGCGCGTGGTCCGCATGTGGTGTGGTGTGGTGTGTGTGCGGACGTACCTTGGCCTTGTGCGAGCTTCTGCCAGGCGTGCGTGATCTCGTCGCGCTTGGCGTGTATAGCGGGCGCGTGGTCGCGTGTAGTGTGGTGTGGTGTGTGCGGACGTACCTTGGCGCTTGTGCGAGCTTCTGCCAGGCGTGCGTGATCTCGCCGCGCTTGGCGTGTATGGCGGCGCGTGGTCGCGTGTAGTGTGGTGTGTGTGTGCGGACGTACCTTGGCGCTTGTGCACGAGCTTCCAGGCGTGCGTGATCTCGTCGCGCTTGGCGTGTATGGCGGGCGCGTGGTCCGCGTGTAGTGTGTGTGTGCGTGTGCGGACGTACGTACCTGGCCTTGTGCACGAGCTTCTGCCAGGCGTGCGTGATCTCGTCGCGCTTGGCGTGTATGGCGGGCGCGTGGTCCGCGTGTAGTGTGGTGTGGTGTGTGTGCGGACGTACCTTGGCCTTGTGCACGAGCTTCTGCCAGGCGTGCGTGATCTCGTCGCGCTTGGCGTGTATGGCGGGCGCGTGGTCCGCGTGTAGTGTGGTGTGGTGTGTGTGCGGACGTACCTTGGCCTTGTGCACGAGCTTCTGCCAGGCGTGCGTGATCTCGTCGCGCTTGGCGTGTATGGCGGCGCGTGGTCCGCATGTAGTGTGGTGTGGTGTGTGTGTGCGGACGTACCTTGGCCTTGTGCACGAGCTTCTGCCAGGCGTGCGTGATCTCGTCGCGCTTGGCGTGTATGGCGGGCGCGTGGTCCGCGTGTATGGCGGCCAGGCGCGCCGCCTCGCCGTCCAGCGTCGACACCTTGTCCTCCAACGCCGCCAGGTCCCGCTCTACGCCTTCGTGCTTGCGCTGATCACAACACAAATACATTTCATATATTTTTACGTGAATACATTGAAGTAATATACTACTGTACTACGCATTAGAACATACACCTTTACGTGGTAGAGCCATGCCTCCGCTATATTATGGTTGTAGCACGAATGGGTCGGCTCAACCGGGAAAGGACCACGCTCTCACAGAATAAAGCGTAAAATAACAGCTCAAAGCTGTTGTGTTTCGTACGGTGAGTGTAGAGAACCGGAGACCCTTATTACTAGAAACGAGCCAATCCATCTTAGTGCTCAGGGATGACAACGTATCTGCATTTTAATTCTCAATTGAAGATAGATGTAGATGTCTATGGGCCACAGCATCCATTTAATATCAGGTGGTCTGTATGCTCGTTTGTCACCCTTTTCTATAAAAAAAACAACAACACCGCGAACAAAATCTGTACGGCAGTGCGGGGCGCGTGGAAGTAGGCAAAGAGTACCTTTTTATGGTACAGACCAAGGAAGTTTGAGCCCACGGGTTCTAACGCGTGTTGCAAACAACCAAGTCTCGCCGTCTCTAGTACGTAGTACATATTACTTAAATTCGTGAATACGATCTTTAAATTTGCTTCCATACTGGGAGGCAATTCAGAAAACTGATGATAATAAAATCGGGGGATACAATTAGGTATTATGGCTACAAATCTATCGACTACATTCAAATTTTAATTACACCACTAGAAAGCTAAAGGACCAAAAAATTCATTACATTGAACATCACGGTGACAATCGCGCGCGGCGGAGGCGGAGCGCCAGCTGTTTTGAGGTCGTTTCGTTACGTACACGTATTCACGTAAAATACACGGCCGTGTCTACGACACAGCCATATCCCGATTTTTTATTTATTTACTGCAAGCCAGTAGTAGAGCTGTAAGAAAATTCAATACTCCATATCGTCCGGTGGGTGTCGGTAAGAGGCGACATAGGGAAACAAACCAGGAGATGGGCAGCAGTGTCTTTCGAATAAATATTAAAAGATAGAAGTTAGAAATTGAGAGTGAATGAAAAGTAGGTGTCTGTTAATTTCTAATCTTATATTCCATGTATTACTTTTTTATGATTTCTATGTAAGATTTTTATTTTGTTAAATGAGATCCTCAAATTCTGTTCCCAGGAGTCCCATAACCGTACCCGTAGTCGCGCGACTTGGGCCGTACCTATGAGAGGATATGATCTCACATAATTTATAGAAACCTAAGTGAAAAAAGCAGTATAACTATCATTATCAATATTATAATACATAATATATGTTTTTTTTTATTTATCTTTACTTAAAATAGTTTTTATCCTAAAAGGATATGTCACCTGTATCGTACCATAACTTGTTACTGTTACACATATAATCTTGAGTATTTATAAAGGGGGAATCAATGTGATAAGAATATAGAAATACTTAATGTCTTTGCAACCTCTGAGTGTGGCTCTGCAAGTATACTTAAAAACCAATCTATTTAATAATACATGTTTAATTAGCTAGAGTTTTGAGAGTAACACAAACCTGCAGCGTCTGCACTGTGGCGAGATCGCGTCCGTAATCGTCAGAGCCGAGCACAACATCCTTCTCGGATATCCAGGCGATGGTCTCGTCTGCGTCGCGGTTGAAGCGCTGGATCTCGTGTGCGCCGAATAAACGCTCCTGACGCATCAGCGCCATCTGGCGGAGACGCTGCCACGCCTCATTCAACTCCTGCATAATATTTTTATTTTTTATTTATTCTTTATTGCATTCCTTAAAACAAAAGAATACAAAGGGCGGAGTTAATGCCTTGAGGCATTCTCTACCAGTCAACCCATGGAGTGGTGAGAATTTGATGTAGGTGTGGCAATATAGAATAAAAGACCACTACACAAAATGATAATTAACTACATAATATATACATTTTACCTATACATACATATATACAAATATATAAATATATGCATAAACATACAAATATACATATATAATTAGTACATACAAATAACTATGAATATATGCGTCTGTTTAGCAATACATATTAAATGGATGAATCATGTAAAATGCGTTGTCTTCAATAGATGATTACTGAACTTGCTATACAATATAGGCTTTGATTTAAAAAGTTTAGGGTTTTAAGCGCACACCCTATTCTTTGATATTTTAGAATTAAATAATATACATACATAAACTAACATAAGAATTCTTTAAAAATTTAATATGAATAATTAATGAATAGAAATTTATGTGCTCACATCCTTCCGCTTAACAATAGTCTCTCTTTCAGGGTGTCCCTCGAGCACGAGTCTTTCGGCAAGCTGGTTGACTTCGGTTACACGGTATTCTTGTGCGGCCATATCCTTTTGGAATTCATCAAACTTGCGTTGCAGCACCTCAACATGCTCCAGGTCAGAACCAAACTCCTCCGCGCACACGAACGTCTCCTGCAACAAGCACATGTCATTTTAAACCAATAATAATAAACTACAAATTAAACCAATAATAAAAAAATACAGACCTTGTCGTGGATCCAAAACATGACTTCATCGCAATGGCGTAGGAACTGTACCAGCACCAATGCCTGCTGCAACTTCATGCCCTTTTCCGCGAGCCGAGACAACAAAAGCTCCCACAAGCGATGCAACTCATCCAAGCGACGACGGATGGTCTCAGATGCAAAGTGGCCTGCAGAGATCATCTCACTGCCAGTGTTGTCCAAGACCACAATAGCATTTGAATGCGCCGCAACTTCTGCTTCGAAAGCCTGGTGCTTTTGGATCTTGGCCTATAAAAATTTTATGTGATATTTAACGTGAAATTTGCATAAATAAAGCAGATAATTCTCATACATTGAATTTTATTGATATTTTTATGTTGAAAATTAATTTTGCTTTGTCAATAATTATATAATATTCGGTAACAAAGTATAGGAAAGCTGACATCTGCCTGTACTTATAGTATCATTTGTATAGTTTCAATCCTAATCACACAATTAAAAAAAAAAAACAAGAAATCAATTTATAAATTTTTAATTATTGCTTTTTATAATACGACTTTTAATTTTCATCTCCTTAGACAAAATTTATTTTCTATAATTTATTATATTAAGCATGCATATTGTGCAACTCCTACCTGCAGGTTAGTTGGATCTTTGTAGCTCTCATCGCTGGCAGCCTGCAGCTTCTCCTGGATCCAGGACTCAAGTTCATCAGCATCACGTTTGAAGTATTGGAAGCGCCGAGAGTCCTCCAACTTCTCACGCTTTGCACGTGCCTCTTGCTTGAAGTCTTCATAACGGTTAAGTACCTGGTATAAATAAAATTGAATATTGTTTTACATACACCTCTAACCATAAGAGGAATTTCAAAGTAGGTCCGAGAGCTGTAGGCAGGGCTTTTTTCGGAACTTCTCTGCCCGATAGTATCTAAACCAAAAGAAATTTCCAACAGAAATTATAAAATTAGTATATGCCGGAAGAATAAAAATATTGTGACTGATTTTTGTGGACATATAAACTATGTGTTGCTAACACTACAATACTCAACAATATAAGATACATTGTACATCGGTGAGGTACAAGTTGTCGTTGATTGAATTATTTATTTATTTATTAGGTTTACTAAGGCTAGTTACAATACATAAATGTAATAATTCATTACATATTTTTTTAGAACTCTTAGTAAACACCAAATGTAAACGGATTATGTCATGACATTCTATGGAATTTAAATTGATTTTGATGATTAATAATGATCAGTACAGATCATAATCAGGTCAGTTTTATTTAAAGAACATTTACTGCTTTATTTGGGAAATATTTAACACATATTTTTCGTCCATACCTTAGAAGTGATCTATCATCTTCTATCCTCTAATGTGAAACTAATGAATACAGTAATTAACAATATTAATAAATAATTGAATAATACATTAAACTATTGTGTTATTAGTATAATGGTAAATGGTATAATACAACTTAATAAACAGTAAGTTTAATAAACCTATAAGAAACCAAAATGAGATTACAAATTCAAGTGTTAGAAAAGTTGTAAGAAACTAAGGATATTTTTTTTTTGTATTTATTTATAAAAGAGTTTACCCAAATATTAGAAAGTCGGTAAATCAGTTTTTTCACTTATAGTATATGTGTAAGGGTAAGCGTCTACTAGTCCACTAAGCTCGCCGAGCCCGAGAAGTTAATGCGCTCCAACGTATTTTTATTAATTTCTATTTCGTTTTCGTAAAAATCTTTTTGTTTAAATAAAAATGAATGAAGAACTATTGATATCACTGGTCCAACAATATCCAGAATTGTTTAATCATGAAGATCCACATTATCACGATGAAATAAAAAATCTCTTCATTTTTTTTTCATGACGCAAAAACGACCTATTTTGATGAAGAATTTGCGATGAATGAACAATTGAACAATTCGATTCGATTCTTCAGAGATGGACGCACTAGAAACAAATGCGACTCGCTTCGATTCAACGCATTTCTGCTGTAGTCGACGCCAGGCATAATAAATACTAATTTAATAGTGAGTCAACTCGGCGACTAGACGGAGCAACGATGGGTCGCGGTATGAAGGAGAGCGGAGCCCCCCCCCCCTGCTCACGACGTCTGCAGTAGTACCGGTCAGCTACGCTTGTGTACCAGTACGCCCGTTTAGGAGTGTCACGTACACGAACTCAGTTGCACGCTTTTGGTGTTCACCCAGCAACATGATATTACTTGATATTATTTTGAAATATTGGGAAAGATTGTATGACGCTTTAAGTAAAATTGAATTCCGTGTAGTGGCGGGTTAGAATACCCACTACCCCATATCTTCCCGTGGATGTCGTAAGAGGCGACAGAGGGAAACTGAGGCAGAAGATGGGCAGCAGCATCTTTCTGATAACAGCAAATAACAATAAAAAAAACTGCGGTTGCCAACCCGCTCGCCAAGCGTGGCAACTACGACAATATACCCCCCAATGAAGAAAGTTACGAAGAGACGGCCCCCAGGCCCCGGCGGCCCCGCTATTCCTGCGGGCCGCCATAGTACGGTGACGACCATGGTAACGACGGGGCAGGGGGTGCTAAGAATCTCCGGTGGAGGTTCGGTTACCACCTACGACGACTCGACCTGGCAACTTATAACGCACGCACTCTGAGGACTGACGAGAAGATCCTGGAGCTGGAAGAAGAAATAGACAAGTTGCGCTGGAATATTATAGGATTATCCGAGGTCCGAAGAGAGGGGGAGGACACGGTAATCCTCGAATCCGGCAACTTGTTCTATCACCGGAAGGGCGACCATCTGTCCCAAGGAGGTGTCGGATTTATCGTCCACAAGTCTCTCGTTAACAACGTTGTAAAGATTGGGAGTGTGTCGACGAGAGTTGCGTACCTTATACTCAGAATTACCAAACGGTATTCGCTGAAGGTCATACAGGTTTACGCACCAACCTCGGCACACCCCGATGAGGAGGTGGAGGAAATGTATGAGGATATTTCTAGAGCCATGCATTCCTCTAAAACCCACTATACGCTGTTAATGGGAGACTTCAACGCAAAGCTAGGCACAAGAGAAAACGGTGTAGGAAATTCGGATTAGGCAACGGAACCCAAGGGGCCAGCAGCTGGCCGACTTCATGGAGAAAGAGGACTCTTTACGATGAACTCTTTCTTCCAGAAGCGGCCCCACAGGAAGTGGACCTGGTCGAGCCCCGACGGTTCGACAAAAATGAGATTGACTTCATTATGCCAACTGTTCAGTGATGTCTCAGTGATCGCGAGGGTGAAAACTGGTAGCGATCACCGAATGGTTAGAGGCACACTGAATCTAAAAGTTAAGTTGGAGGTGACGTCTAATGAAGTCAACGCTCCGTCCGAAACCTTTCAGCTCGAGTTACAAAAGCGTTTTCAGTGCCTAGAAGATTGCAATGCAGTGGACGATATGAATGACAAGCTCGTGGAAACTGTCCATGCGGTCGGAGCTAAGTTTTGTAAGACCCGCCGCAGAAGAACACAAAAACTCTCCGATCACACTCTTAATCTCATGGCTTTAGACGGGAAATGAAGCTGCAGTCTTCAGTAGATTTGATAGCATACAGGCAACTGAACGGACAGATCTCCAAATGCATGCGGCGGGACTTACGCAACTTTAATACTGCTCGTATTGAAGAAGCGATCGAGCGGAACCAGGGCTATAAAGTCTTTGCCAGAGATCTGTCTGCCAGAAAGAGCCAACTGTCGAAGCTGAAGACCGAATGTGGCAGTAACGTTTCCGGAACACCTGAGATTTTGAGTGAGATTGAGAGGTTCCATGGGCAGCTGTACACGTCATCGTTGAAGCCACACACAAGTGTGAGTAACGATCCAAGAGCAAGTCTTATCCGACACTATTCCGATGATATCCCGGACGTCAGTCTGAGCGAGATTAGAATGGCTCTCCAGCACCATAAAAACGGCAAGTCCCCGGGCAAGGATGGAATTACAGCGGAGCTTCTGAAAGCGGGTGGTAAACCGGTACTTGAAGTCCTTCAGAAGCTCGTCCTCCATGGTGGCACTACTCCAGAGGCGTGGAGCAGAAGTGCGGTGGTCTTGTTCTTCAAGAAAGGCGACAACGCTCTCTTGAAGAACTACAGACCGATTTCCCTTCTGAGCCGCGTCTACTTGCTGTTTTCGAGAGTCATTACGAATCGTCTCGCATGCAGACTCGACGACTTCCAGCCTCCTGAACAAGCCGGTTTCCGAAAAGGCTTTAACACCATAGACCACATACATACCCTTCGGCAAATTGTACAGAAGTCCGAAGAGTACAATTTGCCACGATGTCTGGCGTATGTGGACTATGAGAAAGCCTTTGATTCCGTCGAAATTTGGGCGGTGCTGCAGTCCCTTCAGCGGTGCCAAGTTGACTGTCGGTATATCGAGGTGCTGAAGTGTTTGTACAGTAGGGCTACGATGGCTATTCGAGTACAGAACCAGAGTACGAAACCTATCCAACTACAGAGAGGTGTAAGACAGGGTGACGTAATATCCCCGAAACTCTTCACCGTTGCATTGGAAGACGTTTTCAAGCTACTGGACTGGAAAGGATACGGTATTAACATCAACGGCGAGTACATCACTCACCTTCGATTTGCCGACGATATAGTCCTTATGGCAGAATCGCTGGAGGACCTAAGCACTATGCTCAATGACCTCAATAGTGTCTCCCAACGGATAGGTCTTAAGATGAACATGGACAAAACAAAGATCATGTAGTTGTTGGGAGCACTAAGCTCGAAGTTGTTGACGAGTATGTTTACATGGGACAAATAGTCCGACTAGGTAAGTCCAACTTCGACCGAGAGGTCAATCGACGGATTCAATTCGGCTGGGCAGCGTTCGGGAAATTACGGCACATCTTCTCGTCAGGTATACCTCAAAACTTGAAAACTAGACTGTACAACAAGTGCGTGTTGCCAGTGATGACCTATGGAACTGAGACGTGGTCCTTCACTGCTGGCCGTATGAAGAAGCTCAAGGTCGCTCAGCGAGCTATGGAGAGGGCTATGCTCGGGGTTTCTCTGCGTGATAAACTTAGAAACGAGGATATCCGCAGTAGAACCAGAGTGACCGACATAGCCTAACGGATTAGTAAGCTGAAGTGGCAATGGGCCGGCCATATAGCTCGAAGAACCGATAACCGATGGGGAAAAAAGGTTCTCGAGTGGCGGCCTCGTACCGGCGGACGAAATGTAGGGCGTCCCCCAACTAGATGGAGTGACGACCTGGTAAGACCTGCAGGAAGTCGATGGATGCAGGTGGCTCAGGACCGTTCTTTGTGGCATTCCTTGGGGGAGGCCTATGTTCAGCAGTGGACTTGTAATGGGCTGTAATGATGATGACGATGAATTCTAATAACCATGTGATTGCTTACATCACGATTTTTAATTGAATTATATCTAAGGATGAGAATTCATTATATCATTAAATTCAACAAAAGACATTAAAAAAACCCAATAATAAATGTCGTATATACATATGTTACAGTCAAAACTCATAACCGGTCGAAACCACTTTAGACTGTAAAAAATCAGACAAATGTAGTTTTGACTAAGGATGTTTGTCAATACCACTTTTAACTGATTTTTGCTGTCAAAAGTATGTAATTTTGACTAAGGCCGTTGGTCAAATCCACTTTTAACAGCAAAAATACTGGGTAATAGTGTTTTTTAACAAATTACATCGGTTAAAAGTGGTTTTGACCAACAATGTTAGTCAATACTTCTTTTGACTTATACTTTTTGAATATCTGAAATTAAAAAGTTCATTTTCTTCAGTATTATATTTTATATCATTATAATGTATGCGGCTTTAAGGTGGCCCAAGGGCCACCCCACCCCCACATTAACCTACTGTTACTGATATTGCGAGTTTTGACCGATAGTCTGAAGTTTAAATCAGACAACACCACTTTTGATTAAGAATGTTTGTTAAAACCACTTTTGACTACAAAAATCAGTCAAAACTGTTTTTTAATGTTATGATATTATTATTTAAGGAAATGTTTTTGTGACAACCCTTGCATACTTTTAGCGACTTGACGTCGAGACAGCCTCGTAAGTATTTTAAAACAAAGGAGTTAACCCACTATTAATATTTATTACACATATGCTTATAGTTTTGTTAACAATAAGAATATTATATTCTGTTACATCAGTCACAGGTTGGTAGGCTGAGTACAGTATAGGAGAGAATACAGGTTATCTATTATACAGGTATCTTTGGACCACAGCATCCCCTTTCCACCAAGTGGACTGTGTAAATGCATTATATGACAGTACTGCAAATTACGTTACTACAACCCTCTTAAACTAACTTCAATAATGAACTAAACATGAAGATTGCAAGTAGGCTAGACAAGCATTGCCTTCAATAAATAGGCACAATTGAGGGTTTGTTAAACTTCTTCGACGAAATTTCATAGCTATTTTAACTAAATTATTCCTGCCCAGACGCAAAATACGCCACATTGGATGTGGAGTTGCGGAAAATTGTCGCCCGTTGCAAACTAAATAAACTAACTTACCTAACTTCAACTCTAAATCAAGACTTGTAACAAGGTATAGATGTTATTTCACATCGCTATTCACAATAACTGGCTACAGGCCATGTAGCCGAATAACTAGTTTCGATTTGAACGATAAACTAGTGATTTTGGAAACGCACGTTTCTTTTAAATACATAGTTACATCACAATGTGAAAATCACTTATCATTCCTCGTCTCCTTGTAAATGACTAAATATTTGTTTGTATGTAAAATCTTGAAAAGAACTACATGTAAATACACAAAATACACCTTGCAAAAATTAAAACTAATTGCAGATTGAATGAAACTAATTAATATAATATTTTATTTAAATTAAAAAAAAAATTGTTTGTTTGTTCACTATTTTATGTGCTGCCATACCGTTCATCAGATTGCGGTAAAACTTTATCAACTTATTGCTTGCACTTGCACGAAGGTTATAGGCATAGTACAATTAACTTACAATAGGTGGCGCGCGTATCGTACCGACAAATTTATTTGAAAGTTATAATATATCATTCAACTTCAATGAACATATTATTATTCCTAATTAAACTATAACTCTTCCAAATTTAAAAATTATTTCCACAATTATTTCTCTTGGGGCAGCAACACGCCAGGCACCAGCTGGTAGTTCATATAATAATAACTGTAAAATTATTCTCAGTTATTAATATATTAGTACTAGAATAGTAGAATAATATTTAGTGTATAACATGAAAACCTATATCAAATACATTATGTACACACTGTATAACTATTAGGGGTGTATAATGTATATGATGCCTTCTATGCTAAAAAGCAGAGTGTAAATAAGCTGGCAGATATTGTCTAAAGTTTACCTGTTCACGACGTTCCTGTATGTCTTCAGCTGTTTCTAGGATCTTCACCTCTTTTGGAGGAGGAATCTGCTCCATTGTCGATTGGTTTCAAATAACTGTAAAAAGTAATAACATACTATTATCTTGTTACATTAAACTTTATGTAGCAGAATAACATAATAAGATACATGTTCAAAGTACAGATAGTCAACAGTGTTCCAAAATAAAATATAATATTTTTGAAAATAAATATGAACACCTAAAAAAAAATTATGCATATTTAAATTTTCATTATAATAGTGTGTAAATGAGATTACATTTAAAAGCTTTCATTTGTATGTTTAAATGGCACCCACTTTCATTAGTAATGCATAATTAGCTAAAGGTCAGGCTACACTTGACATCACAGCTTGTAGGTCTATACATGATTACATCACACAACCTTGTGAGTCATCAGACACATTAGTGTAATGTGCTTAACTGATTCTGATAAGGATGTGCTAGGGAAGTATAGCAGGTAATATAAAAATAAAGTAAAAATTGTAACAATAAACTGTTTTATAGTGCTTTTTGTTTTTATTCCAAGCTATTTACTTTTTCTAAAGGGTTCCCTGTAAAAAAAACTACACAATATTTACGAAAATAAAGAACAATTGTCAAGTAGATTAGCTTTAGTAATCTGATATTAATAGCAAATTTTATAGTCCCAGCAGATAGTTGTCAAAAATGTTGTACATAATAAAGATATAAACCTCACTTAACTATCTTCTTCATTTATCTGTATGATATTATAGGATTTTTAGTGCATAAATTTTTTTTGATATATAAAGCATAATTTAATGCAATTTAAAAGCAAAAGAACACGTTTTACGTGGTAGAGCCATGCTGCAGCTATATTAGTAGTATAGTTGTAGTACGAATGGGTCGGCTCGACCGGGAAGGACCACGCCTCACAGAATACCAGCGTAAAATAGCAGCTTAACACTGCTGTGTTTCGTATGGTGAGTGTAGAGAACGGAGACCCTTTACTGGAAAGAGGCATTCCATCTTAGTCCTCACGGGTGACAAGCGCATCTGCATTTTGATTCTTTATTGAAGATAGATGTAGATGTCTATGGGTCACAGCAACCACTTACCATCAGGTGGACTGTGTGCTCGTTTGTCACCTATCCTATAAAAAAAAAAAAACAAGATATTAACTCGGCAAAAATAGCAAACAATACAAGCTATGTCTAAATAGAATAACCATGCCGAAATTTTGTCCACATATAGTATCTTGTGGTCTCTTGTTTATTATGGCCGAATAATGAAATAAATATCATCATCATCATTCAGCCACTGAACATAGTTCACAGAACACAGATCCTACAAGGATGTGCGCTATCACACTCCATGTTTTGTAACTTAGAAACTTTCTATCTATTGCCCACCTAGATATTATATTGAGTCAGACATATTATGTTCATAATATACCCAATAGATAAACAATACTACTTGCTTCATGCAAGCCTCTATATAATGAGGATTATTATTAAAATTACTTCTTCGATTTGGTTAAGAGCTATACTAATTCTTAATTTTTAACCGACTTCAAAAAAGGCAGAGGTTCTAAAAAACTCAGAACTTTTTTCTAGGTGAACTGATTTTGATGATTCTTTTTTATTTGAAAGCTGGTGCTTCTTCTGTAGTTAAATTTAACAGGCTGTTGGAAAGATGGATAAATATATATATGTTATTATGGTTTTCTCTTATTTCTCAAGATCAGAAGGCAAAGGCTGACTAAAATCTTCAAAGCATTTTCCTTAGTTAACTCTTAAAAACGAAAATATGAATGGGTGATATAATTTCTAATATACTAGACTAAAAATACTCTGAGGGCAGATCACAGGCAAATGCTTCTTGCATTAACTGCATCACATGCAAAAAATGCCAATTATAGCATAATATCCTACACTTTAGAGTTGCTCATACAGCAGTGACCTAATTTATATACAAGATAAAATCAATATAGTTTTCATTCATAAGTAAACATTAGATTGAGTAAGAATTTTCGATACAGTATCATGATACTCATTTAGGTATAAAAATATAGAAAAAAAGCAACATGAAAGCATACTAGTATAATTAAAATTACTTGTCATTATTGTACATTACAAATTTATAAATTAATCAGAATTAAATAAGATTTAAGTGAATAACAGACTTATTATATAATTCATATTTTCATTATAATATCAATTTATACTATAATAACATAATATAATATGTACTATATAACTTATCATTTCAAATGATTACAAGAAAAAATGTAAAAGAATTAAAGAAGTAATATCAGCCTTTCATTAACCATTTAGAATTAGAGACTCTATTTCACTAAATCATAATAAAGATTTGTTACCATAATATGTTTAATTTAAGAAGTAATTGATTATACTTATGTCAATTAAGTATAATATAAAGTATGTAGTCATACCAATTTAGATTAAATCAAAGCATAGATATATCCATTGTAAGTAGGTCACCACAGAAACTCTCCATGCACTGTAATCAATACTCCAGCCTTCCTATGTAATTAGATATAGGCAAGGCAAAGTAATATCTTGTATAAGTATATTTGTACTACAAATCAAACATAAAAATGTATAATTATGTATAATGTACTTTAACTATATCTCAACAATCTGTTTTACAGCAGATTATTTAGAATGTAATCAATTATTATTGTAAAAGAACTGATTGTGAATAGACAATTACTTATTTATTTGGGTCTTTTATTTTAAAACAATATAAAGTAGAAAGTCAAAAATATGACAAAAAAAACCTAATCAAAACTTGTTTGCTGCACTGTATAACTTTATCGGAATTCACCACACTTTATCTTGATACAACAACAAATTATCAATGTACATGGGCGAAGCGAAGTATGGACGTGACGTTCGTCGTTCCAGATTCCGCCCGGTAGTCCGCACGCTATAGGTATAGGTATACCTCTGTTGGTAACAAGCAAAGTATTACCCGGCGTTTATGAAACCAACAGTCGCAACTATACTTCCTTCCCTCTTATAAAATGACGTAATGCTCCAAAATAAACCAAATAAGGATATGACTTAAGTCAATTTTGGAATACTTTGGTCTACAAAAATAACTATTTGTAACTAAGAAGGTTAAACGTTGTACATCTAGGGTTTTATATTTAGATATAAAATATAAGAAATAGATCTTACCGAAAGATACATGGGTGTGTCAAATATGACCAAATCTTAACACCCAACAAGAAAACATGTAAAATATGTAAATTACACATCGATCGTTTAAATACTACTTACCTAGTAATAAGCAAGCAACAATCACGTAAATTTTATTAATATTTATCACTTTTACAAATATTTAATGATAAATCGTTCGATCGACTTTCGACTTGTACGTCGCGTCACTCACTAAAAATAACTCATAATGTTGCCATATAAGAAAATAGAGAGAAAACACAACAAAAACAATATCAGCATAGCCAACTCTACGGATTTTTCCGTAGATCTACGGAATTTTTTTATCGTCTACGGAACTACAGAATTGGATTTCCATGTTAATTAATTTTTTTTGTAGTTCACAGGCCTTTCAGAATAATTGCATTTTAAAAACTTAACAAAAAAACATTTTGGAACGAAGTTTCTTACCGGACGGTAAGAATTTGGTGGATAGGGGCTAGGCGAGAAAAAGTGTAAGATTTTTCCGTCACGAATCCTTCTGACGTAGTGCGGACGGCCTTGACGGCTATAAGGAAGCGAGATGGAATAATATCCATCTCCCTCGCACTTTTTCTTATTTAATAGACGCTAGTAATTCATTTATTTGTGTTTATTAATAAATAATATAATACGTTTATCAATAATAATATACTAAGAAAGGAACTTCGTTGCAACCGAGTGTTCCACGACACTCACGCCTGTTTTTTTATCATGAATGTGAACTTAGCCAACAACCGACAATGGAAAATTTTAACAATCGATATCTTAGCGGAAAAAATGAATTTGACAGATAAGAAAGGCAGATATTCTTTTCTCAAATACTTAAAGGTGCATTTATTTGAAGTTTGGATAATTTTTTTTTCACGATGAAATCAATATAACTATCCACAAATATTTAAGTGTTAATTATTTTATTTGTTTTTACTAAAAATAATTTAATTAAAAGTAAACAATTATTTTTACTCAATTTTCTTATATATGTAACTTGATTTTATGTTATACTACAATTGAATTTACAACAAGAATTTTACATGACAGAAAGAATTCCTCCAAAAAATTGATCTATTCTACGACAAAAACAAAAATTTTCTCTTATGAAGTCTGCAGATCTACGGATATTTTGAAATAGCATCTACGGAATTCTACGGAATTTTTTATACAAATCTACGGCTTTGGATAAATCCGAGTTGGTAACACTGTACAAAATACAAAAATCATAGATTATAATAGCAAACAAAATAAAAAGTACTCTGTGTGTTGCTATAAAGAAAAACTATAGAGAAGCAGGATACGCGTGAGTGTTTCTATAGTTAGTTTGTGAGCAGGATACAGCAAACCCATATACTTACGCCAGTATATTCTAAGTCTATGCAGCAAACCAGCTGTTTAATGAACAATCAAATAAGTTTCTTGGAAAGATCAGTTTTAGGAGCTCAATTGATTTTTCTTAAAACTAGCTATAATATAAAACAATCTTATATCAAAACGTGTTTTATTGATTTATGTAATGTTAGTCCGCATTTAAACCATATATTCCGCGGCACCATAATCATATTGTTACTACTTCTTGTAATAAGGCGAATATTGTTACAATATCGAAATGTTTTTTTTATTTCTCTCTATTTTTAAATCGACCATTATTCTATGGACGCAATATTTAAAATATTTATAAATAGTATAGACTAACTTGGCGCTTAGCGTATTTATAAGCAAGCTTAGAACGCGCATATCGCTCATTGCCAATAATGCCAAGCGTAAATAGGTGTTCTATTAGAATATTTATAAGCAAACTATAGAGTTAGAACATGTGTAATCAAGTCAGAACTGTAAACACCGCCAGTATGACGTTATTAGTAACGGAAAAGTCACGCGCGTTAATTATTTCTCTCGACGATATTTAATAGAATTTTTAGTTATCATGGTGAAATGTGCAGTGCCAAGCTGCAAAAACGATTCACGGAAGCAAAATAAGAAGAACAATGATATTTCATCGCTATGTAATATTTTGGTGAGAAAACACTGATTTTAACAAAATTACTTAGGGTGTCAAGGGGTATAGCGTAAGGCGCGCGGCCAGGGCCACACAGCACGTGCCCCGCACCTCGCGTTTGGGTTATACTCGAATAATTTTTAATAACTTAATTTCTTTCGTAATAATTATAATATAATCATAGTATAAGAAGTAAAGATCATTTGTATTCTTAACCCATATGGATCAATGTCTAAAATAAAACTTTTAATAACTTTGTTATATAGGAACATAATAAAGTTTAATGCGGTTAAATACTTATCTAATTTCAGTTTACCAAAAAGGCGTGAATTAACAAATAAGTGGGTGATAGCGGTAAAAAGGCCCAACTGGGAGCCCAACATTAGGAGTACTGTATGTTCCTTGCTATGATATGACAGATTCGCAGTTTACAGTTGATCGTACAAATGATTTGGCGTTACCTGAGACTCTTCTATCTGGATATGTAGTCAGATTTAATGCTACAGACACTTGCTTTTGAGGAATTTCAAAATACACTAGTTTCAGAAGAAAGATATCGTTTTCAAAAATGTATTATAATGAAAGATTGAGGTGGTTTTACATATTTGCGCTAGTACTTCTTATTGGTTTGTGTATATATCCATCAAATGACGTTATAGACATTTGTGTAAAAGCGGAAACAATTAGTAATTTAATAAAAAACATAACTTTCAAAAAGAAGGGCGTTATTATGACTTTTAGTTTTGTTACTGAGACCTTGAAGTTGTTTATAGGAAAATATATTTTTACGTGTTTTCATGAACACCCTTTCCATTAATCGCCATGTAGCAACCATTTGGTTCATTTATTGCGTGTTGTCATTCAATAAGTGGTAAAATTAAAAAAATTGTACAACCGACTTCAATATAAATAAAGTGAGAACATCATCAATGTAGTCGAAGACAATTAAATACGCTAACTCATAAACCACATGTCAGATCTTGATCGTATTTATATGTGATAGATTATATTTTACGTGGTAGAGCCATGCTGCAGCTATATTAGTAGTATAGTTGTAGTACGAATGGGTCGGCTCGACCGGGGAAGGACCACGCTCTCACAGAATACCAGCGTAAAATAGCAGCTTAACACTGCTGTGTTTCGTATGGTGAGTGTAGAGAACCGGAGACCCTTTTTACTGGAAGAGAGGCATTCCATCTTAGTCCTCACGGGTGACAACGCATCTGCATTTTGATTCTTTATTGAAGATAGATGTAGATGTCTATGGATCACAGCAACCACTTACCATCAGGTGGACTGTGTGCTCGTTTGTCACCTATCCTATAAAAAAAAAACCACATGAGAAGCACCAGCTTTCAAATAACAAAGAACCATCAAAATCGGTTCATTCACCTAGAAAAAAGTTCTGAGTTAACACATAAAAAAAACACAGTCGAATTGTGTACTTCCTCGTATTTTGAAGTTGGTTAAAATATATTCATATTAGGATAAAATATCTTGTTCACAAAACTGCGATAAAGCTTACAAAAAGACAGCTATATAATAAGTTGAACATTTTTTAGGGACAGTAATTTAATTAGATTTTTGTGTTTATTTAATAATCATCGTTTTATAAATTCATTCCTGTTTCGATTGACTTGCGAAAACCTACCATATATTTACTTACCTACGTAATATTTACTTAATACTTACCTATTACTTTAACTACTTAAAATTATAAATTTAATAAAATTGCCGTAATAAAATGCCGAAACAGACCAACTCATCGACCACGTCCAAATGGCTAGAGATTCCTTGCTACAACAGGTCCCATCCGCAGAGATCGTGATCCTTGGCGATTTTAACGCCCATGCGGGGAGATCTGTTTATAACTTTGCCTTGGCATATGGTCTGACACAACTGGTTACTTCGCCGGATCTCGTTCACATAACGTGTTTTTTATTTTTCCACGATGCTGCTGTTTTCCATTATATTTATATTTGTGTCCCCAGTGATGATGTCATCATGTTTATTTGGTATTTGCTCCAGTAATAGTCTTAATTCTTCTATAAAAGATAGTTTATTGGTATTAGGTCGTCTATATAATGCTATAATGTGTACGTCGCAGGTGCTCCGCACCTCGCGTTTGGGTTTTCCCCGAATTAGAGCTAGTGCTGTGTGACGTTGTACTCGAATAATTTTTAATAACTTAATTTCTTTCGTAATAATTATAATATAATCATAATATAAGAAGTAAAGATTTGTATTCTTAACCCATATGGATCAATGTCTCAAATAAAACTTTTCAATAGCTTTGTTATATAGGAACATAATAAAGTTTAATGCTTTTTAGAGGCCAATTTGGCCGAGGATTCCGATACTGGCTGAGGCAACAAGGGGAGTGCCTTGAAACTGAAGAGATACGACAAAGGGGTTATTTTAAGCGGTAAACGCGCAAACTTGTGTCTTCTGAGGATTAAACTGGACTAGATTTAGTCGCCCCCAATCCGAGACTTTGTTCAGCAAAGACTCAACTTCAGACACAAGTTTGTTCCGGTACTCGGTGACGTTTTCCCGAGAAATATTGGCACTGCCGGTGTATAGAGCATCACCAGTGCTGTCATCCGCATAGAAATGAATGTTACCGGTTTGCAACAAATCATTGATATGCAGAAGAAACAGCGTTGGTGATAGCAAGCAGCCTTGTGGAACACCAGCGTTAATACACTTATAGTCGGAGCATGCACCGTCTACAACGACCTTGATGCTCCGATCTGCAAGAAAGCTGGTGATCCAATTGCACAATTTCTCGGGAAGCCCATAGGAAAGGAGCTTCGAAAGAAGCGCTTTGTGCCAAACCCGATCGAAGGCCTTCGCAATGTCCAAACTAACGGCCAATGCCTCCCCCTTGGACTCTACTGCCTCCGCCCATCTATGAGTCAGGTAGACAAGAAGATCACCAGCTGATTGGCGTTCACTAATCAGCTGGTGATCCTCAAGGTACCGCATGAGCTGGCAGTTTATAATAGATTCCATTATTTTGGAGAACAAGGAGGTGATGGCGATAGGCCTGTAGTTGGACGGGTCTGAGCGAGCGGTCACCTTTTTTAGGGATCAGGTGGACAAAAGCTGTCTTCCATGATTTCGGAACTACGCCTAGGGAGTAGGAGTACCGGAAAAGACGCGTTAGAACCGGTGCCAACTCCGGAGCATACGTCCTCAGCACAATTAGAAGGATTCCGTCAGGCCCACTCGACTTGTGGATGTCCAGGAGAGGAGTGCTTTACGAACCGAGTGCTGTGAGAACCGCACATCCGGCATGGAACACTCACACCGCGGGATGGTCGGTGGTGTGTTCCCCCCGTCATCAAGAGTCGAGTTGGACGCAAAAAGGGAGCCTAAAAGGTCGGCTTTCTCTTTTGCGGCGTGGGCCAGTGAGTCGTCCTCCCCGTGCAGAGATGGCAAATATGGCAGGGAATTTCTGTAAGCCATCACGGCTTACAGAAATTCCCTCGGACAGCCTTGGCGAGAGACCAGAATGCACGGGTTCCCCAAGGAAGGCGAACTAGTTTCTCGCCAATTCTGCCTATGTGCTCTGACTTTGCCATGGCAATAATTCTTTTGAAGGACCCAATCCCAAGCTGCCAAAGTCTCAGCCCAGGCCTGATAACACTCATGGTTACTGCGTAATGCAGTCTTACAGGAGCGACCAAACAAAGGCTGAGATGTGCCTCCGATGGGTACCACATCAATGACATAGTCAGCAACAGCGCTGGGATCATCCGGCGAGAAGCAAACCCGCCCCCATGGGTAGGATGCAAAAAAGACCGCATTCCGTCCCAATCTGCCGACCAGAACGCAACGCAACCGCGAGGAGAACGTGAGTGGCACCACACTCCGGATCAGACAATGGTCCGAAGAGCCGAGAGGGGCATCGACGGAAACTTGATATCCGTCCGGATGAGAGGTCAGCAGAAGGTCCAACAGGGAAGGTGTATGATCCTCCACATCTGGAATCCGCGGACATCGACACTTAAAACAGACACCATGAAGTTAGTACGATGTGCGCGCACACCGAAACCTAAAAGCGACAACTTCAGTTGGTAATTGTCTGTCAACTGTCAAGTTTTCGTGAGAACTGATAACTATATTCAAGGTAGTTATTCAAATATATGTATATGAATCTATGAAACGTGTTTTATTTTAGTTATATTTGTTTTGTTACGCTTAAGAAGTATAACTTCTTACGTGCGTACATAAGTACACACACGTTTTTTTTTCTAATTTGTTAGAAATAGGTAGGTATCTTATTCATTATTTTTACATTTTGTCATGTTAAATGATTACTTTTGTTTTTTTAATTTACATGTAAATTTTTAGAATAGAACGATAAAACTTAACAAAATTTTTATTTCTATCAGCCTGATGGCCTGATGACTAAATATATAGGCCTTATGTTAAAATAAATTATGTAGTTTAGGTTACAGACTGTCCCCAAAGAAATAGACATATATACATACATGCTTAAACGTGATAGAGCCTTGCTACAGCTATATTGTGGTTGAATGGCCAAGGACCACTACCGTAAAATAGCAGCTTAATGCTGCTTTGTTTCTGTATGGTTTGGTAGTATATGATATTATGTGTAGAGAATCGGAGAAGTTAGTTCTCAGTGTTGACAAAGCATCTACATTTTGATTCCTAATCGAGGATTTATGTAGATTCTATGGGCCACAGCATCCACTTACCATTAGGTGGACTGTGTGTTCATTTGTCACCCTCATTAAAAAAAACACATATACCAGCGAAAAATAAACTTTTAATAAAAAGTCAACTTCACTGAATTAAAAAGAATAAAGTGATTTCCACATAACAGCTTCTGAAGTCGGGGTTTTAATTTTCTATACAATATGTCTTAGCACCGACTTAGAAAAGTAGAATATATTTTATTCCTATTAATTCCTTATTTTAATCACACACATCTTAAAAACAAGTGTTTTTATAGGTTTTTAGATGTTTGTGCTTTAAATGCTACAAGTGTCATAATAGATAAGAGTGACCATTTATTTATCGTCACTGGCTACACCGGATATCAGTTGTCAAAATTACTTAAACTGCTGCGGTTGTCTTGTCATAAGTTTGTTGTATCAATTTGTATGTCAATTATCAATTAACCCTTGTTAATAATGGCCTGTTGATTATTAAAAAGTAGTGGTTGGTGCAGATATTATAGATGTGCAGTATCGTGCGTGTGTAAATAATGGCTTCTGGAGGCGAAGAGCTGTGGCGCGAGTGCGCGTCCTGGTTAACAAGATGTGGCTTGCTACGTCCGGACCACAAGGCAAATTGGGAAACAAGCACCATCCACGATCTGGCATATACACTACGCGATGGTGTTCTGTTGTGCAATCTCCTAAATGTTTTGCACCCTGGCTGTATTGATATGAAGGACGTTAATCAGCGACCCCAGATGGCACAGGTATTCCAGCTGCGGTGATCGCGTTATCTATTTCAATTACTTATATATTAAATATTTTATTGAAATAATACATTTTATACTAAGTATTAGACAAACATAAAAAGTTTTGATTTTTGTCCGCCCTTTTTAAACTCTCGAATAAATTGCAACTTTTTTTTTACATTTCATGTATCAATACTGCGTAATTTTTTCACAGGAGATATTTGGAAAAGTTTAATATCAATTGCTAATCACAGTTAAGTTTATAAGGACAATTGTACAGTTATGTCTTTATTTGTCAGTGATGTTAATTATGTATGCACAGATGAATAGCATTAAGCTACCATTCATGCCTGTTTGAAATATTTCAATTCAGTGATTATATTCCGGTGATATCAATGTCATGAATGAAAGAGGGAGTATCACATTAGCATATTCACTTTAGCTATATAGTTAAAGGAGTACTATGGCATAATAGTGGAATACAATTTTATCTTAACACTTGTGAATAATATATTTGAACTTATATGCATTAAAATTTTCTCTTTTTATTAATAAATAAATTGATCATGTGATTTACTCACAATTAAAATATTGACTAACTAATAAGTAAACAGTGGATTTATTCTACACCAAAAAAAGACCTTGATAAGTAAGTATTTTGTATAAGTCACACACACACACAAACACACGCACATGCATGCATGCACGCATGCATACACATACACACACTTTCTTTTCAGTAATAAATGTTTATTATGTAGATAAATATGATCGGTAATTTTGTATTGTTATGTCTTCAGTCATCTTTATCAAAACTATTAAACTGTTATTTTTATTAATAAACAATTACTTAAATGTGGATACTAAAAAAATAAGATTTATAAAAATATAGGTAATAAAAATTGAAAACTAGATATGAACTGAATGAACTAGTGATAATAATGAGTGAGTGATACATATATTTTTATTAAGAAAATACATATTACTGTATTCATTTCAGTGCTGCGTTTTGATTATGTCTATTGGAGATGCATCCTAAGCTTCATAGTCTGAAGTAGTTGCAGGTGCCCATAGTCTGTGGAAACTACTTACGGCTATAATTATATATACTGAGGTGGACATATTATTATAATAGAAATAAGTATCTTTTAAACAGTATGCAAATTTTAGTAATTATTTTCTTAGTTCACTGCAGTTTTATGTTTCGGTACTTTTAAAAATAATGTATTTTGGCTAAACACAAGTTTCCATCTTTGATATCTTTTTAGATATTACCTTTTTTTAGGATATTACTTGTGCTTTTTGGTATTAAAGGATTCAATGGGGTCATTAAACCTTTTATTGGAGTAGTTTTAATTCCTGTACTTTTATCATACGTAAAATTGAATACTGAAATACAAAATAAACATACATAAACACTCACGCCTGTCCCCAGAGGGGTAGGCAGAGACTATCCGACTTCCATTTGGCACGATCCTGACACACCTCTCTCGCCACCTCCACATCCATATACCTACGCATACACTCTCGTTGGTTAAGGGTACTCTAAATTTGGCCCATTTTCAATATATCGCCAATTTGGTCGATAAATTTTCGCCTAGGGCGTCCCTTCCCGACTCTGCCGTTTACCTCTGCATCATAAATTTACTTTGTCACTCTTTCCTCATTCATTCTTTCTTAATGACCAAACCACCGAAGCATTCCTTTCTTAATCACATAATCTTGCAAACCACACTCTTCTCTTAACACATACTTTCTCACTCTGCTCATGCTTCTTCTGCCACATCCAACTTTAACTACCATACATTAAAGTAGGGACTAACACAGCATTGTGAATTGCCATACGTGCCTTTTGGACACATTCTGACTTTCCACAACAGAGTGTAGAGCCCCATTTACTTTATTTCCTGGTTCACTTGTCGTTCTATATCCTTATCATATCTATCATCCCCGCTAAATACATATCCCAAATATACAAACTCATCTACTTGCTCGACCAATTCCCCTTCTATTCTTATTTCAAATATCGTTTTACTTTCTTCTCTTTCAAAAACCAGAACTTTCGTCTTACTTGCGTTCACTTTTATTCCCCTTTCTTTTAATGAACTGTTCATTAATGTAACCATCATTTGCAACTCGGCCGCCGACGACGCGAGTATGACTTGATCATCAGTGTACAAAAGGTATTTGACAGTTAACTCACCCATTCTTAACCCGCATTCTTCAACTTTCAAATTTTCCAAACAGCTGTCCATAAATAGGTTGAACAGCCACGGAGAAGCCACACAGCCCTGTCTGACCCCTTTATGGATACCAAACCAGTCCGAGTAGGCCCCCTTGATCCTGACACAAGCACTGGAGTCCCTATACAGAGACTTCAATACCTGTATCAACCCAGCGCTCAACCCAAATCAGAGTTCAGTGTTTACCATAACACATCCCTATCTACTCTGTCATAAGCCTTTTCCAAGTCCACGAATGCACAAAAAACCTTTTGGTTTTTGGCCAAAAACTTCTCTGCGATCATGCGCATGGAAAAGACCTGATCCGTACATCCCATTCCCTTTCTAAATCCCGCTTGCACATCCCAAATTTTTCCATCAGTATCTTTCATAACTCTTTCAATTAGTACCTTAGCATACGGTTTTCCCACAATGCTAAGAAGGCTGATACCACGGTAGTTTTTACAGTCCTGCTGCGATCCTTTTCCCTTATATAGTGGGACTATCACGGCTTTGCACCAGTCTCCCGGTACCCGCTTAAGTTCCCAACACAAATTAAACAAGGTGTACAGCAGGTCTGCCACCACTCCCTCTGCAGCCCTTAGCATTTCGAGTGATACTCTATCATATCCGGCTGCCTTACCTGCTTTCATACTTTTCATTGCTTTCATTATTTCATCTATACTTATCTCTCTCTCTCTTTCCTCTTCTTTCGGAATTTCTATTTCATTTAATTCAAACGTCTCATCACTCATAAACACGCTTTCAAAGTATTCCTTCCATCTCCTTAAACTCAAACTTCGTCATTCAAAATACATCCATTCTGGTCTCGTATAGCATTAATTCTAGGCTGTTTTGAATGTCCCCTGGCAGTTCTTACGAGTTTCCAGAACATTTTAATATTTGCCTGGAAGTTATCCGATATTC